>JAIXNV010000571.1:5558-21411 GCA_020917445.1 Riparia riparia
AATCAGAGAATAGAGGATGGATTTTTGAAAGCTGATCAAATAAAATGAGCAGCCCCAGGCAGTAACAGTCTGAAAAGCAAAGAGTATCAAAATAGCACCCACCCATCAACTTTCCCAAACTGCTAAGACAAGCAAGCTTGGAAAAGGTCAGAGCTGGGCAGGCACAACAAAACTCCTCATCCTTGGCACACAGCCCAGGCTTTCAGAAATTTACAAACCGCTCTGAAGTCCCCCTTTGCCTCTCCCTTTGCTGATCACACAGCCTGTATTAGTTATCTCTTAAAGCAGAGGTAAGCAGTCTGTTCTGTGACCAGACAGAGACTGCTTCCCTGAAAAAGACAAGGCTTAAGTTAAGACTGGAAGTACTGTACAGGTCAGCCTTTTAAGCTCAAGAGAAACATATCTGTATGAAGTTTAGAAAAGAGCTGGCAGGAGTGAGAAACTGAGCTGAAGCAGCAATGAAAAGCACATGCACTGCAGACCTGGCTGCCAACACAGATTGATGCTTTGAAACAAAGACCACTTGTGTTTTGGCTTGAAGATCTTCCACAGCTACTCAGCAAGAGCTGCAAGGATTAAAAGGAGACATAGGTAAACACAGAACAGTGCTTACTGCCAAGTATTTCCCTGGAACAAAGGAATGACCAGAAATGGAGTCCTTGCCTTGACTGGGCAGCATGGGTTCATTCTCACTGTGCTGCAACGTGCCAAAGGCAGCACAGGAAACGCTGGACAAACCTATCCAACCACTATTCAAGCAGCATCTGGATCCAGAGCCTGGACCTGGAGAGCTGCAGCTGCTTAAAACACTGAATATGCCTCCAACCTCAAGAGCCCACAGGAGCTGCACTACAACCAGCCTTCACCCATTTCCAGAAGAGACCCCAAACATCTGTTCTCTCAGTTCTTCACTCCTTGAGACTACAGACACCTGTGTGCCTCCTGCAAAGCAAGATGCTGGTCTAGTTCCCAAACCAACCTACATCCATATCAAGAAATGCCTTGGAAGCCTCTTTTCTTTCCTATTGCCTGCACAGTGATATATTCAGGAGGCAAAGAAAAAGTGAAACAGGAGATGGTCTTCTCCACAAAGATTATCCTCCCCTCAGTCTGGTCCGTTTTTAGGAACACCAGCTGTCCACTCTACACCTAACAGCAAAATGAACAGTTCCCATTGCAATGCAAAGGTGCATTTGCCGGTCCTGTGTGACTTCAGAGGTGACCTGACACTGCTCCTTCCCGTAACATCCAAGAGTGCAGGAAAGCAGCCACTGTGATCAGCAAGGAAAAGGAGAGAGCTGCCAGCTCACCAACACAGCACAAGAGATCCTGACAGGGTCTGGCAGCACAAAGGAGGTGGAAGTGCAGGACTCTGAACAGGCCACATCCTCTAGAATCAAAAATCTGTGTCCTTGCTTCCATGTGCTGTGGTTCAGTGGCGTCGGCATTAGGAAGCAAGCAAAAATGTTTCTAGAAGACTCCACCTTAGTAGCAACTCCCACTGAACAACCTCTCTAAAAACCAGAGCCCGTTTCTGGACTGCTGAAAGCTCACATGGACATCAGGAGCAAGATGTGAGCCATGTGCAGAGCCTCCAATCCATGACAAAGCCCAGGGAATGGCCACTGCTCTGTAAGCAGCCACATGGAAACCTGAGAGCCTGCAGCATCCCCGCCCCTTCCTCATCAGGTCTCAGAGAACAAATCTCCCCCAGAGAACAAATCCTGCCTTGTCCAGCAGTGTGATTGCTTTTTTCAGGCAAGGCAGCACACAAGGTATGCTACAGGCACAGCACAGCTCTTTAACCCCTCTGTACAATACAACATCTGCTCTTCAAACAGATGAAAAGCATTTATAAGTAGCTCTGGGATGCCACCTCCCAGTATCTTCCAGGCAAGGAGCAAGAGAGGGAATCAGGCCACCCACCTTGGCACCTCTGCCATGCTGAAACACCCCAAGCCCAGGAAACAACATGTTACCAACTGTCAAATTATCATTTCTCCATCTCTCTTCCTCCTCTTCTCACAGACACAGTCAATTTCTTATAAAGGCAGAAGACGCTGCAGTTGCCCTTCTCCCACCTCAGACATTATCAGTCTTCTCCAGCAGGTACTGCCATGCCAAAGGTGGGGCTGCCCCTTTCCCTTACACAGCAAAATCCACTGTGCTGGTTCACAGCCTTTGTAAACCCCACCAAACCCAAAGCTAACACCCTGTGCAACTGTCCTGGTTTGAAAAGACAGGTGTCTGCTAGGGAGAGGCAGGCTTCTCTAGGAATGGGGAATTCAAATCCTTCTCTCCATGTTATTATATTTTGGAAGATTAAAAAAAACTTTTCAGTCAGAGCTATGGGGAAAGGAATAACAGTTCTTTATTAGTAACTATAACAGGACAGAATAACAACAACAGCAATTATAATAATAGTAAAACAGAACCAAGAACCCCGAGGGGCAAACACTCTGGTGCTGATGGCTGGAAGCAGTGGATTGTCTTCGGCAGGCAGGGGGGTGTCCTGGCAGGCGAAGCGAGCAATGTCGGAGAACCTGCAGCGGCTGGACCCAGGCTGACCTAAAATCCAGCAGGGCAGAGAAGAAACTCCGAATTCATGGGCACTCCAACTGATGGTAGAATTCCTAGGACTAGACTCCTCCATTAACCGTGGACTCTACGCAGCTACCCATCGCTTGACCATCCTCCCCGGAAAAACCGAGAGCAGCGAGCTCACCACCCTCAGCTCCCGGGAACCTTTCCCCTCCCCTAAAAACTAAGTGATTAACTTCCTTTGTCTGGGTTGAACACCCTTTAACTATCAGTATTTAGTCTCCAAGCAACTTATTGGGGGGGGGGGGAAGGAAATTCCACAGGAAAACTTAACCCCCAACATTATCCACCCCAAATTTTTTTTCCCATACCAACATATTATATTGAATTTAAACCTTTAAATAATATTCATATATATACATGTGAATATAAATACAGACACAGTCACAGTGTTCACTGAAAAACAAGGTCCCCTTGAGGTATGCAGCGGGTCTCTCCATCCTTTTGCATCACCCACCATGTGCAGCCAGCACCCTGAGGTGCAGGATTGTCTTTGCTGGAGGCAGAATTAATCCAAACAGTTTTTCCCAGCATTCTTCTCATGTGTACCACTGGAACCTTATCTCCATCTCTTGTTCTCAGGGGCTCAGATTGGGCAGGGCCTGCTTGGTTGGTGGAACCTCGAGTGTTCACTAACCAGGTGGCCTTTGCTAAATTAATCTCCCAGTTCTTGAAAGTCCCCCCACCCAGTGCCTTCAAAGTGGTTTTAAGCAGGCCATTGCATCGTTCAACTTTCCCGGCTGCTGGCGCGTGATAAGGAATATGGTACACCCACTCGATGCCATGTTCTCTAGCCCAGGTGTTTATAAGGCTGTTCTTGAAATGAGTCCCGTTGTCGGATTCAGTTCTCTCAGGGGTACCATGTCTCCACAGGATTTGCTTTTCAAGGCCCAGGATGGTGTTCCGGGCAGTAGCATGGGGCACAGGGTAGGTCTCCAACCATCCAGTGGTGGCTTCCACCATGGTCAGCACGTAGCGCTTGCCTTGGCGGGTTTGGGGAAGGGTGATGTAGTCAATCTGCCAGGCTTTCCCGTACTTATACTTGGACCATCGCCCGCCGTACCATAGGGGCTTCACCCGCTTGGCCTGTTTGATGGTAGCACACGTCTCACAGTCATGGATAACCTGAGAAATACTGCCCATGGTTAGATCCACCCCTCGGTCTTGGATGCACTTATAGGTGGCATCTCTGCCCTGGTGACCTGAGGCATCATGGGCCCATCGAGCTAGGAACAACTCTCCCTTGTGTTGCCAATCTAAGTCTATCTTTGATACCTCTATCTTTGCAGCTTGATCTACCTGCTCGTTGTTTCGGTGCTCCTCATTAGCCTGACTCTTGGGGACATGGGCATTTACATGATGGATGTTTACAGGTAGCTTCTCTACCTGAGTGGCAATGTCCTTCTACACATCTGCAGCCCAGATTGGCTTTCTCCTACGCTGCCAGCTGGCCTTTTTCCACTTGTCCAGCCAACCCCACAGAGCATCCACGAATCAGTGTAGAGGTAGAGCTTTGGCTATTTCTC
This sequence comes from Riparia riparia, assembly GCA_020917445.1. Taxonomy (NCBI): domain Eukaryota; kingdom Metazoa; phylum Chordata; class Aves; order Passeriformes; family Hirundinidae; genus Riparia; species Riparia riparia. The sequence continues at coordinate 9,686 of JAIXNV010000571.1, forward strand.
TCTTTCAGCAATGTCCAGGGCCAGTTGAACAGCTTTGAGTTCAGCAAGTTGGCTTGACCTACCTTCTCCTTCAGTAGCTTGTGCAACCTGTTGTTGCTCCATATGGCTGCTTTCTACTTCTGGTTCATCCCTACGATGCAGCAGGAACCGTCAGTGAAAAGAGCATAGTGTGTTTCTTCTGCTGGCAGTTGGTTGTATGGTGGACCCTCTTCAGCACGTGTCACTTGTTCCTGCTCCTTTTCATCTGTGAGACCAAAGTTTTCACATTCCGGCCAGTTTGTAATTATTTCCAAAATCCAAGGGCGATTTGGGTTTCCAATGCGGGCGCGCTGAGTGATGAAGGCAATCCATTTGCTCCGTGTGGCGTCAATGACATGATGGGTGGAGGGAACCTTTCCTTTAAACATCCACCCCAGCACCAGTAGTCAAGGTGCTAGCAGGAGTTGTGCTTCTGTGCCAATCACCTCTGAGGCGGCTTGAACTCCTTCATAGGGAGCCAAGATTTCCTTCTCTGTGAGAGTGTAGTTGGCTTCAGACCCTCTGTAGCTTCGGCTCCGGAATCCCAGTGGTCGGCCCCGAGTCTCCCCAGGCACCTTCTGCCAAAGGCTCCAGGACAGGCCATTGTTCCTGGCTGCTGATTAGAGCACGTTCTTCACATCTGGTCCTGTCCTGACTGGGCTAAGGGCTACAGCATGAGCGATCTCCTGCTTGATCTGGGCAAAGGCTTGTTGCTGTTCAGGGCCCCAGTGGAAATCGTTCTTCTTGCGGGTGACCAGGTAGAGAGGGCTCACAATCTGGCTGTACTCAGGAATGTGCATCCTCCAGAAACCTATGGCGCCTAGGAAGGCTTGTGTTTCCTTCTTGCTGGTCGGTGGAGACATTGCAGTGATCTTATTGATGACCTCAGTGGGAATCTGCCGCCGTCTATCTTGCCACTTTACTCCCAGGAACTGGATCTCTCGGGCGGGTCCCTTGCCCTTGCTCTGCTTGATGGCAAAACCAGCTTTCAGGAGAATTTGGATGATCTTCCCTCCTTTCTCAAACACTTCCATTGCCGTGTTCCCCCACACTATGATGTCATCGATGTACTGTAGATGTTCTGGAGCCTCACCCTTTTCCAGTGCAGCCTGGATCAGTCCATGGCAGATGGTGGGGCTGTGTTTCCACCCCTGGGGCAGTCGGTTCCAGGTGTACTGCACGCCCTTCCAGGTGATAGCAAACTGAGGCCTGCATTCTGCAGCTAGAAGAATGGAGAAATTGCATTAGCAATGTCAATTGTGGCATACCATTTTGCTGCCTTGGACTCCAACTCGTACTGGAGTTCCAGCATGTCTGGCACAGCAGTGCTCAATGGTGGAGTCACTTCGTTCAAGGCACGGTAGTCCACAGTCAATCTCCATTCTCCATCAGACTTGCACACAGGCCAGATGGGGCTGTTGAAGGGTGAGTGAGTTTTGCTGACCACCCCTTTGGTCTCCAGCTTACGGATCATCTTGTGGATGGGGATCACAGCATCTCGATTTGTCTGATACTGTCGGCGGTGCACCATTGAGGTGGCAACTGAAACTCGTTGCTCTTCTACCTTTAGGAGTCCTACTGCAGATGGGTTCTCCGACAGTCCAGGCAAGCTATTCAATTTCTTAATGCTCTCTGCCTCCACAGCTGCTATTCCAAAAGCCCACCTGAGTCCTTTAGAGTCTTTGTAATAACCATTCCAGAGGAAGTCTATGCCCAAAATACACGGGGCCCCTGAGCCAGTCACAATTGGATGTTTTTGCCACTCCTTCCTGGTCAGGCTCACCTCGGCTTCCAACAGAGTCAATTCCTGTGATCCCCCCCGTCACCCCGGCAATGGAAATAGGTTCTGTCCCCACATATTCCGATGGTATCAGTACTGTGAACCAGTATCAACTAATGCTTCATATCTCTGTGGCTCTGATGTGCCAGGCCATCGGATCCACACCGTCCAATAGATCCGGTTTTCCCGTGCCTCTCCCTGGCTAGAGGCAAGGCCCCTCTAGCACCGGTCATTATTCCCTTCCTGGGCATACATGGTAGAGGTTCCTTCACAGGGATCTGACATATCCTCACTTCTATAATACCTGGCAGCCTGGTCATGCGATGTCGAGGCTACCTTCATCTTAGTGGAACCCCCTCGGTTAGTGTTTCTCTCCTTGAGCTCACGCACCTGTGCTGCCAGGGCAGAAGTGGGTTTCCCATGTCACCTTCCCATGTCTTCCCCATGGTCACTCAGAAAGAACCACAGGTCAGCTCGTGGGGTGTACCCTCTTTCTCTAGCTGGGGGCCGTTGAGCTCTGACTCTGGGGCCTGTAACTTGCACCGGTGCCACATGGGAACTGTTCCTCCTCATTTCCTCCCTCATCTCCTCCATCTTCTCTGTCACCTCCTCCATCTTCTCTCTGAGTTCCTTAGCCACGGCAGAGACCTGAGCCTGCATTGGGCCACTGATGATACTCTAGTAATTTCAGAGCTTGTTGGCTACAGAACCCACTGTCTCTCGGTTGTTATCAGGATGAATTGTTGCAATGAATGTGGCGTATTGAGATGGTCCTAGAGTTGCCAGATTCCACAGCATTTGCCCTGTGCACCTGACTTTGTCGGGGTCATTATCATGCTGTCCACCCCTCCCAAAGAGTACCTCCAATACCGCCACTTCTCTCAGCTGTTGGTTCCCTTCCTCCAGGGTCTTCCAGCACATTCTATGATGGTGCTCCTGCATTCTGTCTCTGTGGACAAACCTCTCCCTTACACTCATTAAAAGCCACTCCCAAAGGGAAAGGGGCCGTGTCTCCCTTACGAATACCTGATTCACACTTGAGTCCCGGGTCAAGGGTCCCAAATTCCTTGCCTCACTACCATCTAGCTGCACGCCTGTACCTATAAGGTCCCAGACCCAAACTAACCAGGCTGTATAAGCCTCACATCCCCGCTGTGCAAGATCTTTTTGCAGATTACGGAGACTTTCATATGTCAGGGACTCAGTGATGATCTCAACCTCTGATTCCTCTGCAGGTTGCGATGGCCCTCCTTTCTTATCCTTGTTGCCTGGGTGCTCTGATTTCACCTTATACTTTGTTTCCACAGGGGCAACTGCTGCTAGCTGTGGCTGCCCCTGTGGTTCAGCTGGACCCTGGACAGTTGTAACGTCTGTGGGTTCTGCTGCTGCACCATCAGACTCTCCTTTGTCGGGGCAGGGTTTCCCAGCAGCGGGGGCTAATGTGGCTACTACAGGGGAAAGGTACTCCCTCAGCATCTGGCCCATCTCACGGATCTCCTTCACCCAATCTGGGTGGTTTACTCCTGAGGCAGGCTGTGGGGCAGTGTCAGGCTGTGGGGAAGGGTCAGGTTGTGTCTAATATGTGTCTAATATGACATGGCTTTTCTTTTAGTCTGACAGAGAATGGCCATCCCAGGCTGGTATTAAAACAGCGATTTCTCTGGTGGCTCTCTTGTTCCTCTTGTTCCTCTTGTACCTCTGGCCCTTATCTGAATGCATCACTTAAGTATTTGATGGCAAAATGTTTAAATAAATAAGAGGGGAACAAAAATAGCCAGCAAATATCGGGAGATGATTATGTCGTTAAACCCATAAATGACAATGCTATTAGAACAGTCAGAAGTATTTTTAATAAAGTAATCACAAACAGATTCATAGCTTGGAAAGCAACAGAGGATTTTTCTCTTCCAAAGCAATGGGATTTTCAGCAGACCCTAAGCAGTCCTCATCCAAGTGGAAATGTGCTTCTCTATCTCCATCTCTTCTGATCACCTCGCTCCTCAATTTAAAGGGAAATCCATTAGAGGACTTCTTATCGAGACAGGTCTCAGGAGTCAGTCACTGTGATCACACCTGTAATCCTTCAGGAATCTATTTCCAACAACTACACCATCTCCAGTGCAACTGGCACATTGTTTAGAGCTGCTCTGCAAAGCCTGTGATATAGGGAAAGAAATAAAACTGGATATGGGAAGGAAATAAAACCAGATATGGGAAGGAAATAAAACCAGATATGGGGTATCCATGCTGACCTCCTGCCATCGGGTTTGACTCAGTACCAAAGGTTACTGCACTAAAATAATGCTTCTGACTACATTTCTAGGATGGAGACCTCCGTTTTTAGAGAAAACTCCTTGATTCTCTGCGCAGTGGTTTCTCTCGTGCTCATTTGGATGACCAATTAAGTGAGCAAGGGCGCTGGAAGGGTTAAGCATGGATCTCTGGGTTCCCCTGGCATGCCAGGGATCTGCTGCTAATAACACTAGTGGCAGTTCCCTGAGCTGAAACTCCCAGTATGATAGCAGCTTCTGATCTGATGAAATTTCCTCCCTCACTGCAGCAAAACACCCCATCGTTTAGAAGTTTTGAATGTGCTAACAGCTAATTTATTAAAGGTCTCCTGCCGTGTCCATGTTTACAGGGCTCAGGCTGCATACAAAGGAAAAGACTATTCCAGACACATAAGAGGAGCAGAGGAGAGCTGTATTTTAGGAAAGGCATTTCTGACATTCATACTGCTGTGGGTGAAATAAATGACCCCAAACTCCTCAGTCTGGGCACCAGACCTGCCTTTGAACATTCAGAGAATTGTAGACTAGTTCCAACCTGACTACTGGTGTTCAAGGCCAGGCTGGATGGTGCTCTGAGCAATCTGATCTAGCTGAAAGTGTCCCTGCCCAGGGCAGAGCGGTTGGAACTGGATGAGCTTTAAGGTCTCTTCCAACCCAAACTGTTCTCTGATTCTATGAGTACAAGCTGGATGGAACAATTAATCCCAGAGAATAAACAGTTACTATGAAGTTTCACACTGCTTTAAAGGACCAGTGTGAGGATGGACAGGGTTTTTTGATGTTTTCTTTAACTCTTTTTCATCCAGTTACCCTAGTTTTAGGCAGCTATAGCATTCCCTTCAATGTGATGGAAAGAGAATTTAATTCTTAACATATTGATATCAAAATCTTCATACCATACCGGGCAGATGGCTTGATAAATAAACTAAGAATATCAATAAACACAGAAAAGAGCTATTCTCTAAAGAGAGAAGTATGGTCCCACTCTCAGCTAGCACACGTTGTGCAGCTCTGGCATATGCCAAGGACACCTGTGAGATATTCCGGCCTGCTCCAGAGAGGAGCTTGGCTTGCTCATGGCGTCCTTCCCTTAGATCACCTCAGGTGTTCCCTACATAGGCAAGAAGAAAAACTCATGAGAGACTGAGAGTCTTTGAACCCCTCTCTTTCCACACATGTGGATGTTTTCATGTAGGACTGGGGTGCATGTGGTCCCTGAAGGAGCTGGGGACTCGCTCTGCCCTTATTTCCCTGTTTCATAGGGCAGCTTCTTTCCATAACCATGACTCCTTTGCCTACCTTCCAGCAGCAGAACGGCCCCGGCTTGTAAGGAATTTTCACCATGTACACTGGGGAAAACCTCTTCCTCAGCCTCTAATGCCAAGCTGCACAGAAAGGGAGGAAAATCTGCACCGGTGTCAGCCAGATGCGAAAGCAGAAAGACAAGGCAATTCTGAAGGGTGGATTTACAATCAGAAAATTCCCTCCTTTTACCTCACACATTAGAGAAAAAAAGAAAATCTGAGAATAAAGAAGGAGTCATTTCTGCTTTCCTTCACAGAAGGGCAAAAAGCAGCTTCAGCTACCAACCTCGTTATTTTTGCATCCTTCCAAACTACGGCTCAAACAAACTGCTCTCAGTTCTAACATTTGTTTCTGGTTTCAGACTGGTAGAAATCTAATTTCATTCTCCCCAAGAGCAAATGTCAGCACAAGTGGGACCTGAAATTTGTTGCTTGACACCTGCAGCAAAGAGCTAAATTGAGAGTAATATTTCAAAGGAGTACTTGGGAGGTATGGGCTTAAATTTGCTTAAAAGGCAAGCAGGCTTGGGTATGGTCCTCCTGCACACTGCCTCTAAAACCTATCCCCTGCCCCCGGGACTGATCCAAGGAAAGGAAACCGCTGGAACTGCTATGACTGGAACCACGTGGGCCAAATGTGGTGTTTTAGGAAACTTTGTGAGTCTGGCTCAGAAATAAGTATTATGATTTTACACTTCCAAACATGTAGGCCAGAAGAGCCTGCCTAGCTTCTGCACAGAAACAAATAGTTTGGGTTGGAAGGGATGTTGAAGAACATCTTGTTCCAGCTCCCCTGCTCTAGGCAGGGATGCCTTCCACTGGACTGGGTTGATCAGAGCCCCATCCAACAGAAAAAACAATTGGCAATTAAAATGAGTTTTTGATTCAGGACCACTCCAAAATGAATTACTGATAATGAGACACGAACAGCATCCCCAGTCTTCCTAGCCTTGCTTTGGTGTCCAGCTTCCTATGCCATGGCAGGCAATCCGCCTCTGACTTTTCCAAGAAGAAATCAGCATCCAGGCTGTGAGCTACTAGATGCAACCCAGAAAATTTTATGCCATCCTGCAAATTAGCATTGGGAAATTCACTATTTAAACGCAGAAAACTGGAAAATTTCTGATATTTATGGATATTTACTCTAGTTCATCTGTAAAATGCACTATTTTTACCCAACAGCTAGGCAGTGAGCTACCTGTAGTCTGGTACTCCAGACTGAGAAAGCAGCTAAATCCTGGCCAGTTCTGACTCCTTGTAACAAAGCACACAAATTATGTCTCTTTTGTCACTTAACTGATAGGGCTTGCGTAATCCTTGTAGTACAATTGCTTGGTACAATTCCAAAATGTGCAGTGCAGTTTTCTCATGTTGAAAACATGTCCCTGAGCTTTAAAACAGAAGTTTCCAGTGTGATTTAAGACGCCAAAGTTCATTTTCAATTGTTGCATCAATCTAAACAGAAGTGTATCTTAGCAATATATAAACAAACACACAGTCAGGACAACTGAGTTACAGAAACATAAGCTGAGAACCAGGTAAGATTAAAACTCAAATAAAAATCAAATTGCCTTCCTTTTTGTCCCCTGCTACAAACACAGGGGCATAAGAATGTGTACTGTATTTCAACTTACTAGAGCAGAAAATATGCAAATTAGCATTGCTTCCACAAATGCAAAATGACAAAGCAAAACTAAACCGATGCTACAGATTTTAAATGGATCGAAACTGACACAGCTCCATTAAAGTCATAGGGATGAAGGTTGGAAGGCAGTCATCTCCCACACAAAAATAGCAGTATTTGGATAGGCTAATAGTTATTAAAAATTCCACTGGTGTGGAGTTGCTTTAATCTTCAAATCAAGCCATGTCTCAGAGGCACTAACTGGAAGATTGCCATCACTTTCAGCACCCTCTTCTAAAGTCACTACAGAACCAATAATTAATGCAAAGGGAAGATTATGCACATGCAATAGTACAAACATATTTAAAGTACTGACTTCACTAAGGGGGAAAAAAAAAAAAAAAGCCCATAGCCTGCCACCCACAGGGGCCATTCTACTATTTTTAAGTCAATTAGTTTAGCTTGTCTCAAAATTCAGCCGTCTCTATTCTCATTAGTGGTGACAAACAGTTTACCGGACATATTATTCTTTTAACAGCTCATTAGGATTGGAATTAATCAGTGACAAAGAATCAAAAGGTCATTTATCATCAATTTCTTGAAATACCAGATAGAAGACAAAATCCATCTAAAATATCCAGAAGGATTGCAATTAATATAAGTAGCATATATTAAGAAAACTGAAAGAGAAACCCCACCTGTATTTGTGGATCATTATTAGCAAGAAAATGGGAATCACTCTTTCCTAGCTCCTATAGGAGAGAAAGCCCAAATTATATTTTCTTAACTTTTAAAAGTGGAAACACATTCAAAATCCATTAGGATGATTCTCAGACACCACATTTATGAGGGGCACTGAGGTGCCAAGAGCAGGAAGCATCTGACCCACAGATCCTATATGATACATAGTACACATATTTATCAAAATATCACATAGTATCTAAGTATACTATATGCAAGAGCAGCATTTAGAAAGCGCCATATTCACTATTAAATGTGGTTGTTTTCCAAGACAATGACTGCACAGATCTAGTAAATATCCACAGAAATCACATATTTCATTATCACTCACTTGTATTGGTCTTTTCCAGAAATGTTGAATTATAATAAAAATAATCAGATGTGTTTTAGGGGGGGGAAAGAAGTTAAGCATTCTGCATGAAAAATTAATAATTATGCATAATTACAACATAGAAATTACCCGATAAATAATCTCATCAAATCCTATAAGGATTTGATCCTATAAGGAAGATGCCCCTAGATGCCTTTAGCTAAAACTAAATGAGTTGAATAGGAAAATAGTCTGAAAATAATGAGAATTTATCAGAGAATGACAAGTTCTTTATACAGTTTTGAACCATCTTATAGTTTCTATGTCATGGACATAACATTTAAAAAAAACCCCAAAAAACAAACAAACAAACAAACACCTCTGCAGAAATATTACCATTACTTACATTTTACAGTGATTTTTCATAAGGGAAATAATCTCATATTTGGGGATATATTTACTACATAAAAAAATACTTGAACACATGCACATTAGTCTGGGGAAAATAAATGAAATGGGTATTTAAAAAATATGAGAATCAAAACGAATGGAAGCTCTTAAAGACTTTGTGCATCAAAAATCCTGACTAAAAGGGATCAAGGAATATTGTCTACACCTCTAGCCCACACCTCACCTTGGAGGCTGTTAAAAAGACAGCCATAAAGATTGGATAAAGATCCTTTTAGGCATACATGCAGACCAGCTCTAGCCTGCTTTTTGCACCATGGATCCTGCCAAGGTCAGGAAGGGAGAGCCAAGGGAAGAATTAACATTTAACATTTTATAATTTAGGTTAGAAGCTAAGAAAGGTGATCAAGTTAATGCAAGTTAACAACTCTCAGCTCCTCACCTGAGCACGGTAACTCATCCCTCCCAGCACCAGAGATTTGTAAGTGAAAGAATAACTGGCAGCACATTAATCCCGTTACTTTTATTCATGCTCACTTATTACACAGCATTGCGGAAACACACGCATTTTTTTTCTATATGGACAAATCAGAACCAGTGACAGGAGCTTCTAATAATACCTGAACCTAGGCAGATCAAAAAGTTTTATAAAAGCATTAAAGCCTCAATAATCTGAATTAGTGTGGAGAAGCCTCAACTAGTCAATTTCTTTCCTTAGGGAAATCTCTCCTCTCTGTTTATTTTAATTAAATACCAAACAATGCCACTAAAACACATCCCTGGCTCTGTGTGGGAAGCAAGGTAGTTAACTTTCTTCTCTTTGAGGATACATAGACAAATGCACAGAGAAGGAAATAGCTGCTTTTAAAATGCAGCGCTGATACTCCCTCCCTAACATAATAAATTGAAAAACACAAACACATCCAATAGATATTTATGAAAGGCAGCATTTAACTGCTCTGTAATACTGTGAGTAAAACACTGTGGGAGGTCTGTGCAGCTTGTTCTAGAGGTGATTCTGCATGCACAGAAGTGCAGAGGCGCAGACACCTTTGGTCAGGTGTTCGGCGTGAACCAACAAACCTCTTTGCTGGTTATGGAGCAAGAATGAATGATGGCAAAGGTCCCTGTGCCACCACCTGCCCCTGCACCCATGTGCACCCAACTCTCCATGCTCAGCACCACATACACGTGAGGCCAACAGGTACCTTATGTTTTACTGTCCTTTAGTATTCCCTTTAACTTCATTTAAAAAATTAGCTTTTTGTTCTCAAAAACTGCTTGAAAAATCCTACTTTTCAAGGCAAGCAGCCTGACACATTTCATGGGGCCTGAGCATTCAGCATTATTGTTCTGTAAGTTTTTTCATCATGCCCTTACTAAATAAAACATCAGCTGAACCCTTCTAAAGCTCTGCAGATACGTGAGGCAGTTTTTATAACTATATTTATATAGGACATTTCTACCTTGCTGCTATGAACTATTCTGACCATAGCAGATTCTGATTCACCACTTTCAGATAGTAAAATGAGAGTAAAACTCATGCAAAAAGGAGAAAGTATTTTTTATTAACTTCCCGTGGAAACAGAAAGTAATCCTTAATTAATTCCGGTGCAAACACATTAGTTTGGTAAGAGCACACATCTATACAGGAGGAATAGCTGTGCAGTGGTACCAGCCAATGTAATGAAAAGAAGAGTCAAACCCCTCTTTCCTATAAGGAATATAATTTGTAATAGGAATCCCCTGTGGTTAAACCAAAATTACTGCAACAGTTGCAAAGACAGCTACTGTATGCTATATATAAGTATTTATACATTAAAATGTTTATTTTAAATATAAAATAGTATGCATCTATATTTAATAAATTATATAAAATGCATTGTATTTTACACTATATTTTATGTAATATAAAAGTATTTATATTTTTTATACATATAAAATTTCTCTCTCTCTTTTTCTCCCTCCCTAACTGCATATGCTCGAAGAAATGAAGATGAGGGTTCTGTGCTGAATAATGCACAGCTCCCTCCCCTCCAGTGGAGCTTTGGCTGGACGAGAAGGATGTACAGGGACTTAATGTAGAGAGGTGGTGGCTGGACATGGGATGAAGCTCAAGTCCTACCCATGCCCTCTGTGCAACGACATCTGGGAAGGATTTCCTTCCCTTCTGCTTTTCTAGGCTTTGAGCAACCTGGTCTAGGGGAAGGCAGTAAGAGTTGGAATGAAGTGACCTTTAAGGTCCCCTCCAACCCAAAACATCCTGTGATTCTAAGAAACCTTGAACTCGGAATTATTTCCCCTGAGTTTAGTTCAAAACAGTTTTTAAACTAAGGCAGCTTTGCCTTGAGCAGCAATCTCACAAAGAGATGGCCAGTGACCGTGGGCTCGCATCCAAAGTATGTGAATTTCAGCTCTGAAACACAGAAGATGTTTTTTCCTATGTCAAAACAGACTGAGGGTCCAGCATCCTTGTCAGTGCCAGATGCTTCCAAATAAGTTAGATTCAATTTTGCTGCTAGCAAGATTAATTCATGTCCTAATCAACTCAGCTGAAACCATGACACCGGTGAGCCCGACCAGATTTTGACTCTTACTGTACAATTTCCAGCATGAGAAATAAGAAAGATTTTTTCCTGACCAAAACAGATGATGCCCCGGAGCAAAAGTGATTTGAGAGAAGATTGGCATGCAGTGGTAATTTCATTTAAGCTGGTGTAACCAATCTGGGGTTCTGATCTTTGAGAATAACGTTACAGCATAACATTTTCAGGAGTGCCCAAGCAACCTTTGCCCTTTGGCTCTGCTGGCTTTCAGCAGGTTAATACACTGAATCACCCAGGGATGTTTGAAAACTCTGCCAATACCCTCAAACCTATAGATGTAAACCAGGAGAGGCAATCTGGCTTTGCCCTGTGAGCTCCATGGGACTTGTTCTGGGGGAGCAGAAACAGCTTTTTGTTTCAGCCACGTCCCACAGCAATTTTTCAGTCAGCATAGCAGCAGTTGCTACACCTCTATAGCTTCATCCCAATGCATCAGGAAAAACATGGGAAATAGGAGTCTGCTGGAGGACGAATGGATAAATCCCCAGCTTGCAATTATCTGGCCAGCAAAAGCAGACACACTCCCCTTTCCTTAATGTTCACGGGAACTTCCCCTGGGGCAGTCTGATTTTGTGTTTTCCCAGCTCCTCTCCTGGCACGAAGAGCTTTCGCCAGGCACATTTCAGAGGAAGAGTTCATCTTAC
>JAIXNV010000572.1:0-22235 GCA_020917445.1 Riparia riparia
TTTTGAGCCTCTTCTACCAAAATAGCTGCAGCTGCGACTGCTTGGAGACAAGCCGGCCATCCCCTGGCAACTGGATCTAGTAGTTTTGATAGAAATGCCACGGGTCTTTGGTATCCTCCCCATTCTTGGGTTAAAACTCCATATGCTATCCCTTCCTCAGTATTTACAAACAAATCAAACTCCTTTTTAAGATCTGGTAAGCTTAAAACTTAGATCTTGTAGCTGCTTCTTGTCACTCTCTGTCCAATTTGTTCCTGGTCTAGTAATTTATCCTAAAGAAATTTGATGCTGTGAGTGTACTTATCTATGCAGTGCTTGCAGTATCCGAACAGGCCTAGAAGTTTCCTTATGTCTCTCTTAGTTTTTGGAGGTGATATAGATACTATTCTGAAATTCTTGCAGGGCTTAAACTTTTACTCCCTTTTCCAATTATGTGTCTTAAGTAAGTGACCACATTTTCCACAAACTGTAGTTTACTTTCAGATACTTTTAACCCCTTTTCTCCAAAAAAGTTTAAAAGTCGTATACTTAGATCTTTAACTTCTTTCTCCGTCTTCTTCTCGATTTGGGTCTCATCCTGGGTGATCTCCAGGTGGCCCCAACCTATTTTCCCTTTCCCGGATCCTGATACTTGCTGTTCTGATCATTCGTATTTCCTCAGGGGAGAACAAGATGTTTAATATAGAATTTAACTCTCCCCAGGTATAAACATTGGGTCTAAGGAATTGGTCTACCTGTGTGGCAATACCTATGGGATCTTCAACTAAATTTCCTAGCTCTTTCTTAAATCCTCTTACCTCAGAGGCTGTTAATGGGGCATTTACAAATCCCACTCCTCCAATCACTCCTCCCATAGGCACTTCCCTGAGGGGAAAAAGTCTTTCTAGCTTTGAGGCTTTTGAGCTGGTGTTACAATAGGGTCCTCCACTCACATTATTAACTGGTAACACTGTCTGGGTCAGGGATTCCTGGGGGTTTCTGGGAGAATGGGATGACTCATGGGAGTCTGTAGGGGTTTTGGTTAACTCCCAATTAGGGAGTGGCAGGGGAACTGCTGTACGTGCTGGGGAAGTAGTGAAATCTGTAGGAGGAGAAGCAGAGGATGGTGCTGCGGGAGGAAAGGGGACTAGGGAAGATGTTGTCTTTTGGGAAACTCAGGGGGTTATAACTGGGGCAAAAGAACCTTGACTTTGATTTGGGCTTGGGGAAGGTTTAATTTGGGTTGTTAAGGGATGGAGGGAGGAGGCTAATAATGACTGAGGAAGGAGGGTATTGGAAGGAGGTGGCAAAGGGGCTGTTGGGAGAGTAGGGGGAGAAGGTACTAAGGATTGAGGAGGAGAGGTGTTAAGGAGGGGTGATGATGGAACCACTGGGGGAAGAGGAAGAGAGGGTTCTGAAGGAGTTTGAGTTTGACTTGGGGAAGTTTAATAGGGGAACTGGGACAGGATTTTGAGGGACTTGGGGCACCTCTAGGTAAACTGGATGGGGAAAATGGTCTAGAGCGTCACATCTTTTATTCATTTTTTTTTCTTTCTTCTTTCTCTTCCTTTCTTTCACACTTTTCTTTTTCTTTTAATTTGGAGACTTTTATATTCTCTTTATTCATGGCTCTCTTTTGCCAACAAGCAGCATAGGCTAACTGGTTTACGTCTGGATCTTCCTGAGTTCTTAGGTACTGATTTAACTGATAGCACATCCACTCATCATGTGTTCCAAACCATGGCCACTCTCCTGGTAATTTTGATTTTGGCCAGACTTCTGTGCAAAACCCCACCATTTTAACCTGATCTAGTCCTTTCATGGTTTCTAAAGAATCCCATTTAGGTAAAAGTTGTTCTAAGGGACTACCAGGTGGAATACTCTTCACTTTGTTATTTTCCTTTTGGGATTTCTTCTTCCTACTAGTACATTGTCCCATTATCCTTAGACTGAAAATTAAAATTTCAAAGGTGCCTTCCACTGACGGGCAAGACAGGTTTTTAAGCAAAAAATTTCTTCAGGTTTTCTCACTCTATTTCAAATCTCTTGGCTTAATTCTTGAACACTTCAACATAAAACTCCTAAACTTTATGCTTTTCTACTCTTTCCTACACTTTTGCTTTCATTTAGGGAACAAACTCTCTCTTTCTACTCACTTTCCCCAACCTTCTTCACTTTCTTGGACGCTCACACTTTACTCACACCAGGGGATCAGACTCTCCTCTGACCCCTCTGAGGTGAGTCCTAATGACCTCACCTCCTCTGTACCCCTGCGCCTTGCCTCACCCCTGAGACTCTGGACACATTTTGCAGCGCACGACAGGGTCCCTAGTACTGGCATCCCCTTCCGGGCCTCAGGGCCTTCCCACGCCTGAGCCCCCGCCGGGCCGGACACCTTCAGTCCGAACCCCGGACTAGACTGCCCTGTCACTAGTACCGTTCCCCTCTTCACTTTTTGAAACGGAGGTAAGAGGTCAAGACTCCGCACGGGTTACCTGGGGGGGTATCCCTTCCTTGTTTCCAAGGATCAACCTGAGCAGGGCCTGACCCCTTTGCCTTCCACCAGGACTGGCTTGACTCCTTCTCCCCAGCGAAGCAGCCTCGGCAAGAGGGATGAGTGTGTGTGTGCAGGATGCCCGCCTTGCCTCCAAGCTGACTCCCCACCCTGGTGTCCTCGGGCTATGGGTTTACGGCCTCCTCCCTGAGACTGCGGCAGCACACCCTCTCCGGTGCGTCTGGCTCTGTCCTGGGAAGCAGGGACTCTGATGAGCTCTCGGCACCCGCAGTGTCTGGGGACACCCCGTCAACCCTGGTAACGGTTTTCCCGCCCCTCCAGGGACTCTAAACCCTCCTAGGCTACTCTAGCCCTTAAGGGGGGGACCTGCCCCTAATGCGTGCCACTCACACTCTGTTTTCCCCCTGCACGCCCGGGGGGGGGGTGTCTTTCTGCCCCTAAGGAGACGCCTCACTCACTAGTTTCTTTCACTTTCCTTTTTTCCTGGCCGGCCCCCTTGCGGGGGTCTGAAACCACGGTACCAAGGGGTCCACACTTGTTTCCAGGGGTCCGAGCGGCCGGTGCCCGACTCTCTCACACTCACACTCGCACGTCTCCTTTACCCACCGCCGGAATGCTCACCCTTTGGCGCTCCTCCTCGTTGCCGGTCCCAGGCTGCTCCCACTTTGCCAGCTGTCCCGGAGGGCCGAAGGGCGAGTGGCTGTCCTGTCTTCGGTCCCTCTTCAGGCATGGCCAGATCCCATGGACGAGCCCTCAAAAATTGTTCTGGAAAAGAAAAAAGAGAGAGTCAGAAACTTGCTGTTTTGTATGTTTCTTTATTCTCAAGCTTGGCCTTGGGGGAGAGCTTGCTTGCTCCCTTGGCATTGTGGAGGAGGAGGTACACACAGCTTCTCTCCACAGCAAGGCTGGTGACTCCCACGCCCCCCTTCACTGGAATTTTTCCCTTGCTGGGGAGTCCCTTTTGCTTCACTAATCAGGGGTCATATAGCGATGGAGGACTCCTTCTCAGGTCACGGCGACTAAATAAAGTTGCTTCGGTGGACCCCCGTACCTCTTGCACTAGTCTAAAGTGCGACTTCAGTCCTGGATTTTACTTTGGTTCTCTGCTTTTCAGAGTCTCTTGTTCTTGAGTTGTTCCCAGAATTCCAGTGTTCCTTTTATTTGCATATTCAGACACCATCCGGCGAATGGGAGCAGAGATACAGGTAATAAGGTGAATTCTTAATTAACAAACAAGTAATAAGGTGATTAATCAGTATTAAAACAGGAATAAGGCAAATTCTTTATACAGAAGTAGCATTAAGAATCCTAATGGAATTACTTAACAATTAGGTAACTAAAACATAGATCATTTGAATAGAACTTATTTATAACAGTGGTGACTGTGAGTTGATGAAATGAGAGATGGGATCTGCTTGAGGCGGATGGTGCAGTGGCTGTTCACCTGCAATGTGTATCCCTGAGTACCTGTTTCTTCAGAACACTCTGAAGAGTGTATAGAATTGAAATAAAAACCAAAATTGCACTGGTCCAGGTCCATTTCGGTTCCTCCTCATGAGATTCTTCAAGTTGAGCCCAGACATTCTGTTCTGCAGATGCAGAAGCAGGGGCTTCTTGGAGCACTGCTCTGGCACTCATTCTTTGGAAGAGGGGATTGCAGGAAATAAAGAAGAGAAGCCCATCAACTACTGAAGAGGAACAGTCACTGACAGGAACCAGTGTGTTAAGAAATGTGAGTAGAAAAAAGGCAGAAAACATGAGGTAAAAAGTGGGAGAAATGGGAGTGAAAAAAAGAGAGAAGTGTCAAAAGGAGAGGAGGGAAGAAAAGGGTAGGAAACCTGAGTGGGAAAGGGTGAGGAAACAGAGGGGAAAATGGTGAAAGATGTGAGTGAAAACAGGAGAGGAGGGTGAGAGTAGGGGAAGACAGGAAATACGATAAGAAAATTCTAAGAAACAATTGCGGAAAAGGGTGAAAAACATAGGGGAAAAAATGGAGGGAAAAGTGAGGGGAAGAGAGTGAGAAACTTTAGTGGTAAAGAGAGAGAAACAGGCAGTAAATGTGAGGGGAACATTGTGAGAATGCTGAAGGGGAAAGCATGGGAAACCAGAGGGCAGAAAAAGACAGAAGACATGAGGAAAAATGGGTGGGAAGTTTGATGGGAAAAGTGGCAGAAAACAGGACACAAAACACAAGAAGAAACATGAGGAGTAACTTTATCGTGGGTTGGTACAGTTTTGTTTCTAGTTATAGAGAAATGTGGAGTGTTTTTCCATGCCAGGACCTTAGAGTTGATTTGAGGGGGGAGGACAGCTATCAGAAAGCTAGCCAAGATACTGGCAGCTAGTTTAACTAATGGAGATGCCAAATGAGACTTGGGGAAGTGTTACAAATGGGCCAGGAGACCAGCTCTTTTTTAAAGGCTTTTATTAAGGACAGCTCTGGGTGGGGAACTGGAGGGGTCGCGCACACCGCCGCTGCTCCCGATGGACGACGCGGAGGACGAGGTGGTTCAGTTTTGCCACCCAGCAGAACTGGGGCTTCCATCCTCACGAGAGTCCCTGGGAAGACAATAATGGCTCGAAGCCTCGGGGGTGTCCTTCTGGCCATGGTGACTACACAGGGCTGGCTCCAATAGATGATCCGAGGTTCTGTACCGTTTTGCTGGGCTAGAGTTGTTACTTCCAGTCCTCAGTTATCTGGTGGCTCGTCGTCTCTGGGGGTCTTTTGTGCCAAGTGTATCGTAATTTGCATATGGATATGTCCTTGGCGCACAGTCTCCAGGGAGCAGAGGCAGTGACACCCAACGGAAAGGGAGTTCAGCCATAGAGTAGGGATGAGGGAGTAGGGGCACAAACAAGTTTTTGCTTATGAACTATTAAACTTAGAACAGTAACTTTTAACAGTAACTAAGAGCTCATATCTTAGGAATGTATTTCTTACAATAGGTTGGTGTTACGCAGACATGGCCAGGAATAGACTGACAGCAGGATGGCCTGGGGACAGCCAGGTCCCTGAGGCACTGTCCCTGCATCCATCCCTGCTGTGTATCCCTGTGTCACTCTCTCAGGGACACTGCTGAGGCTTGGAGCAGCCATCTCCTGGCACCTCCCTGGCACTGGGAGCAGGGCACTGCTGCTGCCGCCGCCGTGGGCGGCAGGTGCCAAGGAACGCCCTGCGCACAGCGCTGAGTGCCCTCCTGAACAGGGACTGGCGCCGCGGCTGCTCCGGGGCGTGAGTGGCTACGAGGGAAGGAGATCTGTCTCCAGGGGCCTGTGAGGGCAGCAGGCAAGCTCCTGCTCCACCTGGGGACATGGCTGCCTTATCCTTGGGGCATCAGGTAGGTTACCCATTACTCCCAATCGGCTTCTCCATTTGTTTGCAATAGTTTCCAGGATTAGTTACTCCATCAGCTTTCCAGGGATGGAGGCAAGGCTCACTGACTGACCTGTATTTTCCTGTATTGTCCTTCTTACTGTCTTTGAAGACATCACTCTAGTATAGCAATTCTGGCTGTTTACAGTGAGTCAGTTCCATCAAAAATGACTAGGAAGAAGAATGAAGCACTAAATACTATTCTATTTAGTCTATTAAATTCTTCTATTTGCTACCATTCTGTGCCACAAGAAAGACCTTGCTTTCTTTCCAGTATTAGACATAAAAAATACAAATAACAGACATAATTAGACATTAGTCATAATAGACTGATTAAAAAAAAAAAAAAAAAAAGCAACCAAAACAACAACCAAAAACCAAAACCACAACAAAAGTCTCTGTTAATTGTATATAATTATGCCTGTTTTTCAGGAGACTCATAACTTAGATTTTCTTTCAGAATAAGATGGAGATGAAAAGACTTGAGAACTTCCAGAATTTTGATGCATTCATTCTCTCCAACTCTTTGGAAAACTGTTAGAACACGGTGAAGACATAGTGCTTTTGAAAATCCCATTCTGAATTTCTGTAGGCTTATATTACATATAAAAGTGCCTACAAGAATTTTAGCAAACCTGTAGCACAGATTGGTCACTTTCAAAATGAGGAAATATCAGGATTTGTTTGACTTAATTTTTTTAATGTTGTGCTTCTGATTCCCACATTATTATATGCACGTGTATCTTTTAGTATCATGGTCACATACTCCATTTTCCTTTAGGTCCCCATATCATCAGTGCTCAGAATAGGCAATGAACAACAATATCAATGAATAATCAAGATCCTTTTGCACCTCTTTTATTTAATAATAAACTCAGACACCACTGATCTTTTGGGAATCAAGCACAATACTTGTATGGAGAGTTTGCAGAGAAGATTTAACTATCAAGCCCTGTGGGTTTTCTCTCCTCTCCCTTTCCCCATTTCCTTCATCTCTGGCCTGAGCTCAGAGCCCTTTCCCCTCCTCTCAGCTCCTCTGTTTGTTGCCCTGCAGTGAAGCTCTCACCTGCGGGTTCCCCAGCCTGTGGCAGCACAAGTCTCCAAAGAGCAGAAGCACACTCTGGCTGAGAGCACAGACACTCTCTCAGCCAGCTCAGCTTTCAGCTGCCAGGGCACAGCGCAGAGGGAAAGGGGTGCAAGAGAGAGCTGAGGATGCTGCCAGAGCAGCACTTGGGCAATCCAGGGTGAGAGTGGCTTCAGCTGCTGTTGAATGGCGCTGTAGGTGACACAGGAGGCTGCTCTGCCATGGCCCGGGGCTGTGCCATCCATCCATGCAGACAGGCCGTGGAAACAGACTCTTCTACAGGCAGGCTCCATCCATAGCAGAACTTTGTCAATCTTGCTAAAATCTCTCTCTGTCCTTCTGTCTTAACATTGACACTCGTTTGGATAACAGTATGGAGGTGACACGAAACAATTGAGTATAATTTGTGAACAAATTTCCATGGGCTTTCTGTTTGCTTTTTTTTGTTTGGTTGGTTGGTTGGTTTTGGTTTTGGTTTTTTATCTTTGTTTTGTTGTTTTGATTTGGGGTTTTTGTCTGTTGTGGTCTTTTAGTTGGGTTTGGGCTTTTTGCATGTATGGGAGGCTTAATTGTGTCATAAAATTCCCGTGCATTCATGAGGATGTACAGGGCCCTCCATGGGGATTTCCTCGGCTATGCACAAGCTCAGAGAGCAGCATGTGGCAACTCAGGCCGAGCACAAAGGAAGCACAGGATGAGTCTGCAAGGTGCTCTGTAACAACAGGCACTGTTAGCTGTTATCCAGTGCGTAAGGACTACAGACCATCTGCTTCAGATTCTCCTTATAATGCACACTGTTCTTGTTTTGTATGATGCAGCTTATTTGCATTATTACACTATATTTGCACGAGCATTCACCCAGATGTTTGCTAAAAAATTCTGTTCCAGCTGAAAAGCACAGGGTATGCTATGCCCTGAGCAATAGCAGTAGATAAATGGACATATACACACTTCAGGAGCAGAAGCAGCATTAAATCTATGACAATACATAGGTGTGAAAATACAAAATCCATAAATCACACAGTTGCACAGCCCCCACATCTCCACTGGGTTCTGCAGAATGGCATCAAAATATGCACAGGTGCTGAGACAATGCACTGGTGCTGCACTTCTTTGTCAGTCGGCAGAGCTGTGGGAGGCAGGAATTAAAGGTGATTTTGGAAGAGGAAGAAGAAAGGCAAAGAAAAATTCCAGATGGAAACAGAGTGGCACTGCTCTGCTGAGCCAAGCAGAACAGGGAACAAGTTGCAAATTACTATGAAAAGAGTTGTGTAAAAGGAAACTGTGCTATATAGGTATTAGTGTTCTTTCCACAGCACACAGAGTTTAGAGCATGAATATACATCTGATCTAAATATTCTTGCCAAGCGTTAGAAAAAATCCTTTCCGTAAAGTTATTTACACAAATGTACCTGTGAATGAATAAAAACCCTGCACAACTACATGTATCATTAGGCAGGATACCATGTAGATTCTCACATTAACACCTGCATAATTATTATGAGACTTCTAAACTTACAAATATTATTTTTCTCCCTTTGCTTCTTTAAAACTCCCAAAATGTAATGAAATTCTCTTTTAAAACTGCAGAAACGGCTGTGTGCCTAAGAGAGGCATTATTTGCTTGCTCACAATCATCTTTTCCCTGTCTGTTAATCACCGAGGCATTAATTGCTTATCCAAACTTGAAACAGTTCACGAGCCACTCCGAAGATAAATATGAATGAGCCAATTTCAATGGAATTCATATCCTCTGCCTCTTAAAGCTGAAAGACTGTGTTTAGTACATGTCAGAATTAAGTCTTGATACCTAATCAATGGGAAAATGTGATATATACTGAGTAGATCACCACGTTGCAAGGGATCATTGCATTTTAGTCTTGTTTCATCAAATTAGTGATCAAAGAGAGGAAGGACTGGACAATTCTAACAGAGAAAGTAGGTGAAAGAGATGTCTAGGTCTGGTGCAGTTGGAGTCAAAAATAAAGTATGTGGGTTTGGAAGATGGGAAGTGATTCTAGATCAGGTGATTTTAACACAACATTACAAAAGGCATGATCCTCAAACAAACACATTGGCAGCAAATATCATGACGTAAGAAATGTTAGTATTCCTTCCATTGAATGAAGGAAGGAGAGAAAGAAGGCTTGGAGTTTCAGGAGTAGGGGGAAAAAAAAAAAAAAAAAAAAACACTTTCTTTTGGATCAGTCTGTAATTTTCTTTGAGTAAAAACACTAAGTGGTGGGCTCTTCACCCATTTATTTTTTTACTAAAATTCAATGAAAGATACTATTTTGGAGTGTAAAAACTTTCATGTTGAAAACATGAGTATGCTGAGAGATTTTGAAGTCTAGCTCAATGACAATTCACTGTTGAAAATCCAAATCTAAAACTTTTCAAATTAAATGACCCTGGATGAAGTAGGAAACGCAAGTCCTTCCCTTGACCCTTTGCTTGCTTTTTCTAGCTCATTCCTAAAACCGATAGGCAAAGAAGATCCCACAGAAATCAAAGGAGAAACAAGGCATATCCCTAAATCTGATCTAAATGTAGATCTGAAAAAACCTGGGAATTAGAGAGACATCAATGAGCCACTTTTGAGTCGAACTGTTAGTGAAGAAGTCTTTTCCAAAGAAATGACAGCTTTTCTCCAGGAAGTTGAGCAGTAGCACATGATGGCTCCTGTAGCTGGCAGGTATAAAGCAGATAAAGTGGGAAATTTGTAGGAATGATCCCTGTTATTCACTGATCCCAGCAGGATGAAGAAGCCATTTTGTCAGACTCTGGGTCTTAGTAAGCAATGAAGAAACCTCAATTTATTCTATCAGGCCAAGTTGTTCATTGTCAGAGGTCGAATCAGCTGCTCCAGCAGAAGGCACTGCTTTAACTTCAGCTCACCACATCTGCAGGCAGCCCTGGAAGCGCTGCTGCACCTCAGCTGGTGCCAGAGCACAGGGACACCCTCTTTAGACCCGTGTGTACCATAAAGATAAAGGTATCTCCCCGAACCAACCTCTCCAATCCAGCACTTAGCACAGAACATGTCACCGCCAGGGAAGTCTGTGTGAAAGAGTACAGAGAAAAATACAATTATGAAACATACTGGGGATTCAATATAATGCAGGAGAAATTCACATTCTGGTACTTACCTTCCAAAATGGGCATGTATATTAGCTGTTTTCCCTCAAGCGTAGTTAAACAGTGTGCACTTTGCAGAGCAGTAAAATTCTTCACTTCAGGCATTTCCAGCTAGCAGAGCTCTCACACAGCTTGTTTTTTCTCTGAAGTGTAAGGAAGGACTTAGTTCAAATGAACTGTGCTGCTTCCTCTGAAAGATATAAACTTATGGAAATAAAGGATGCAAAGTCATATGTTCTTTAAGGCAGGCCACTGGTATCTAAAATGCAGATTGTTTACATGATGCAGTTTTAGCATCATGTGCACATAAGATAATCAAACCATTGTCTTACGTTCATGAAAACTATTTTTCCTGCTCCCATAAATTGCCCAGTCAAATAAAGCCAAACTCAGATACAAGTGCGTTCCTTACCATAAAAATGGCCAAAGAAATAATAGCTGCCAGTGATACTTTTCCTATGGTGAAGTTTGCCCCAAGTGTGGATAAAAGCTCGTCTTACCTGCTCAGATGCTTCTGCCCTGTTGATCTGAGCCCAACCCAGAGCATCCCGAAGAAGGGAATGGAAGTTCAGCAGCACGTGCTCAATGCTGTGTGCTCTGCTCAGGGCTCCTGAGAGCTCCTGCAGGCACTGGATAAAGCTGTGCCAGTGGGGACCAACTCCTGCTGTGCCAGCCAGGCAGCCTGGCACGGTGCTGGGGCAGCAGGCCATGCAGGGCTGGCTCAGCGTCAGCCCCGGGCAGTGTGGGCAGTGCTGCATTCCCAGCAAAGCTCTGCTGCAGGCTGTGGAGAAGTGCGGCTGATCTGTTGCATTGATCCCTGCAATCTCCAAATTCAGAGCCCACGGGGAAGTCCAGCTGGGTGAGAGGGATCTTCCCCCTTGTCCTGTGGCCTTTTTGGGAATTCTGCCTGTTAGGAAAATTAATCCACAAACACCAGAAGTTTATGTCCAAAAAGGAGTCAGAGGAATCCTTTTACTTTATTTGAATAAAGGGAGAGGCCATGGGACATTTCCCCTAGGGTCTCTCAGTTTTTCAGAGGACGCAGCCTCCTTTTTATCCCAAATTCCCGGCCACAATTCCCTCTCTCTTTCACCACTGGCTGAGGTACTTCAGAAATATGGACTTCCTGAAATGCTTAAGAACGAAGGTTTCCCTTTTAGTGTATAACCATCCTAATTTTTAATTCTTATGGGATTTATGGGTTTTCCCCATTGTTGCTTTCATCTTTCAATATTCAATTTCATTTACAAACAAACTTATGGTTTGTTTGTAAAGGCAAGTATCTTCTTTTCCATTCATCAATCAGTAGAATCCTTCCCATTGTTTCTCTTATCTCTCAGTGCTAGTTTTATCTACTAGCAGACTCAGGGCTTGTTTGTAAAGACAAATCTCATTCCTCTCAGGTGAGATGGTTATAAATAGACATTATATTATTGGCCTTTTGCAAATATTAAAATGAATGCTATATGTATAATGCTGGAATAACTTTGCTGCATGAACACAGTTTTCGTTTCTGCTGTTAAAAAACTTAGAAACAGTAGTGCGATAAATATATCTCGGGCCATAGCACAGTATTAAAATAGAGATTATGTGATGTTAAAATGCTTTTATTCATGTAACTAACTCAGAGAATGGTAAAGGCAATTTGTGGATTACCCTATCTGGATGAAGATAACAGTGACAGAAATCAGAACCCCAAAGGAAGAATTCATTGACTCTCCATTATCAGGAAAGGTAAAAACAACAGGATGGAACCACGAAGAGAAAATAAAACATATTGATTTAATCTACAGGATAGCATGAAGACAAGTCAAAGGTTAAAACCAAGCAAAAGAACATCTAAAGTCAAAGGAATGTTTGAATAATGCATAATGGTCTATGAATATGCAACAGGGAGATAGAAAGAAAAAACAATTTTAAAGGGTGTTTCCAAGGTAGTAAGTGTGCTCTCTGTTGAATGCCAAGCACCTGGCCGCTTTCTTTGTTTAACCCTTTGTTTTATTGCTGTCTCTTACTGTCTTTTTTATTAAAGTTTTAAAAAATCTACGAGGAAAGTGAACCTCATTTTTCACAAGATCAGCCTTTCAATGCTGCAAAACCCTGTAAGAACTTTTCAACTGAAAGAACTTGAGAACAAACAGACCTGCAGACAACGATTTTCTCCCAAATCAAAGAAAAGGAAAAAGTGAAGACATGTGAACAGAACAACATGGCAACACTAAAGTCAGTGAGGGGAAGGAAGGAAAAGAAGTGCTCCAAACGTCAGAGATGAGATTCTTCTGCAAGTCGTAGCAGGGACTATAATACAAGAGTCTCCCTTTAATTCACAAAGTGCATGGGGGAATGCAGAGATCCACTCACAGCCCGTGAGAAAAGGGGCTCAGGCTGGAGTGAGTGGCTGCTAAAAAGCTGTAAGCTATTGGGAAATTCAAACAAAGAGAGAAGATAGAGAAAGAGGACCTTTGCTTCCAAACCAGAACAGCTCCTCCTTAAAAGACTACACACCCATGAACTAATGACCCATGCAAAACCGCTGTAGGAATACTGTTTTCCTGTGGGAGGGACTCACGTTGTAGCAGGTCAGGTGGGACTGCTACTTGTAAAAATTAAAACCACACTGGAAAAGATCACAGAGAACTGTCTCCAGTGGGAAAGACCCCATGGCAGAGCAAGAAACTCCCTAAGCAAACTGAAAAAATATTTGTAGAAGTGATAATTGTCTCTCTGTGCCGTCAATGGGTAAGAGGGAATTATTGAGAAAAAAGTGTTCTAAAGGTTTCTTTTAATTCTCATGACCCAATTTCTCATGACCCAATTTCTCATGACCACAACAACCTTCTCGTTACTATTTAAGTTTGAACCTGTTTTATCCTTAAAGTGTTTTTCTCCTAATTGTTATCTCAGCTCATGAGCCTGAGACAGAGAAAATAAAGCAAGGGTGCCTGGCAGGAACACACTATATCAACAGAGAACTCTTTTTTAAAAGCACCAGCCTGTCACATATTAGTTTCAAGTCCCCCCAGCAGATCAATCTTCTCTCTCTGGCCCCAGTGGGACTTCCAAATTCCTATCTACGCATTCTTTGGGCCCCCAAACGGGTAACATGATATAGGAGATGGCCAAAAGGACAAAAGAGCATGCGCAAGAAGACAAGTTGAAAAGTTCAACTGAGAGGATGACTATGTGCTTCATCCCCAAAGACCCCCGACGACCACCGGAGTGATCAATAAGGAGCAGTGCGCAGCCTCAAATAGGCGTGGAACTAATTTTAATACGAAGCGGGGACAGGCAGGGTTAGAAAATAAATATGTATTAGGCGTATCGTATAACCCTAGTTTGTAAAGATAAAAAGGGAGAAACAAAGCCCCCAGGTGTGCATGTCTTTGAGGAGTTATCCCCATGCACCTCAGCGCTGAATAAATTCATACCTACTCTCATAAACACACTGTGAGTTATAGAGTCTTCTCTCCGCACATCATTTTGGCGAGCCAGCCAGGAGAATCTCTGTCCGG
Source organism: Riparia riparia (assembly GCA_020917445.1). NCBI lineage: Eukaryota > Metazoa > Chordata > Aves > Passeriformes > Hirundinidae > Riparia > Riparia riparia. Next base: position 13,602 of record JAIXNV010000572.1, read on the forward strand.
CTGTGGGAGTGGCCGAGGAGTGGATTCCCTGGCGCGCCCCCAGGACCTTCCCGGGAGGGACCCCGGACCTCGGCTCGCTCACCGCGGGGACAGACAACGACCTGCTGGCCTTGCGGATAAAGGTATGAATTAAATATCGTGGAAGGGGCAGCTGATAAGTCGTGCAGAGACGTCTGACGTGCAGCACAGTCCCGGTGGGCTTGCGAGCAGCCGGCCAGGGAGGAGCCGGACACAGAGGGGGAGGGATCGATCCCCGGCCGATAGCGCGGCCGATGAGAAGGGGTCTCACTGAGCTGATAGAGCAGCCAGCTAGCGACTCTGGGGGTGAGTCAAGTGAACCCTTGTTTTGCTGCTATTTTGTGTGAATGCTAAGTCCGGACACGGTGAGTCATTGAGTATGATCAGTGAGTGAGTGAGTGAGTGAGACGCACCAGAGGTGGGGAGCGATTGTGGAGCTCTATCCGCGTTTCCGACCTCGGGCGACTGAGGCGGCCGGAGAAAGGCAAAGCGACTGGAGTCAGTGTGGGGCAAACCCGAGTGTGAACGAGGGGCGTTATGTTTGAGTGTGAAGTGGTTAACATTTGTTCCAACTGTGCATAGATAAATTGACGGAGTCTCTCCTCAGCAGTGGTTTGGGCTTGATCCCTGGGAATCGATTGATCCAGTGAATCATTGGCTAGAAAGAGGGAATGAACGGGTCTATCTAGAAAGAATATATAGAATTTCTGCAGGGAGATTGGTGGCCTTGGACTGGGAATAACCTGCAGTACAGACCCTAAGTATTCCAGGGGAGGTGAATGGGATAGCCTGTTCTTGTGGGAGACTTAGAGCTGTCAGAGAATCAAGACTGGCATCTGGTGTGGGTATTATTACAGTGTAGAAATTGTGAAGAATGTTGGTATTGTTACGCTAATAACCAGCAGGGCATATGCCCCCTGTGTAAACTGAAATACTATCTTAATCAGGTTAATGTTGAACCTAAAACTCTGAAGGTTGTATGTGGAAAGTCACATTGTATGCCTGCAGATTGGGGCTGTGTGTGAAGATAAGTGGGAAGTGACTCTGAAATTGTGTGTGGAAAAGTTTGGATGAAAACAGGACAGAACAAGGAGAAGGAAATAATGGGTATTGAACAAAGCAAAGAGATCCCCAAAGCAAGTCCGCTAGGTTGTATTATTGCACATTGGAAAAATATTGCTGGACATGGGGGAACTGAGAACAAGAGAGATCTTATTAGATTTTGCAGAGATTGGTGGCCACTACATAAATTGGATGATGGAGTGAGGTGGCCACCGAGCGGAACTTTGGACTATAACACGCTATTACAACTCATGCTATTTCTCAGGAGAGAAGGCAAGTGGACGGAGGTGTCATATGCCGATATGTTTTTCTCCCTTCGAAATCACCCTGAGTGGCAGAGGGATTGTGGGATCAGGGCTCCATCTGACCCTCTGGTGTTAGCCCTGGAGAAAGAGAATAAGACTAAGAGAGGAGGGCTTAAGCGGTGTTGTTCAGCATGTAGCATAGGGCAAAGATGTACAAAATCAGACAAGGTTTACCAAACTGTGGCCCAGGAACAAGAGCTGGTGGATGATTTGCTTAAGCCTCCCCACATAAGACAAGGAAGGGATGAGGAGGAGGATGTAAACTCAGAGGATACAGACACCTCCCCGATTGCACACCGGACTAGACAACAGACACACATATTACAGGCACCTCTGCGTGAGGCAGTGGGATCAGAGGGAGGAGTGGTATTAGTTAAAGTTCCCTTCTCCACAATTGATTTGGAAGCATGGGAAAAGGTTGCTAAAAACTATTGCAGTGATCCAGTTAACACAGCCAAACGTCTGCGATATATAATAAAACAACACAATCCAGATTGGGGCGATATGCAATTATTATTGGATGCACTGACTGAGACAGAAAAACAATTAATCATAAAAATGGCAGGGGATCTGGCAGAGGATTATTATAAAACCCAACAGCTGGATGTGAAGGATTATTTCCCACTCCAAAACCCGCAGTGGGATCCAAACAGAACAGCAGAATTGAAAAAGTTGGAAAGTTATCAGGAGTGGATTGCAAAGGGGATGGAAAGAGCATTCCCAAAACAATAAATTGGTCAGCCTTATATGCAATCAAACAGGGGCCCTCTGAGTCACCATCTGAATTCCTTGAGAAATTAAGAGGTGCTATGCGTTGTGACACATCACCGAACCCTGGGTCTGAAGTAGGGATACAACAGCTAGTTAATTTATTCCTAGGGCAGTCTGCAAGTGACATAAGGCGTAAACTTCAAAAGCTTCGGGGAACAGATGGGAGGAATTTAGAGACTTTGTTAGATGAGGCGTGGAGAGTCTTTAGTAATTGGGAAGAAGGTTATAAACAAGGAATGCGGAAGCTTGTAGCTGTTGTAAGTGAGAGAGAGAAGGAAAAACGTGGGCAGAGACCACCTAGGCAAGGCCCGTCCCGGCTGGGCAGAGACCAGTGTGTGATCTGTAAGAAATATGGTCACTGGAAAAATCAATGCCCAGAACAGAGACGGGGTGGCTTTCAGGAACAGGGAAGCTGAGAGAAAGGAAAGGTAACTGCATATGTGGAAGAAGACTGAAGAGGACCGGTAGATCTCACCCCAGAAGATCCACTGGTTATAAAATTGGAACTGGGGGAAAAGGGAAAGAAGTAGAATTCCTGGTTGACACAGGAGCAACATATTCAGCCTTAAATAAGACTTTGGCACCTGTGGGGAAGAATTATGTTACAGTGATAGGAGCAACTGGCCAACCTGAAAAAGCATATTTTTGTAAACCATTAAAGTACAGGCTTGGAAAGCAATGGGGCATTCATAAATTCCTATATCTGCCCAGCTCCCCGAGACACCTTTTGGGGAGAGACTTGCTAGAACAATTACAAGTAACCATTAAATTTAAAAATGGGGAGGTCATTCTGGAGGTAAATGATGAACAACATATAGAGGCATTAAGTTTAATGTTGACAACCGTTCAAACAGAGGGGGAAATTAGTGAAGAAATAATAAATCAAGTGTTTCCTGGAGTATGGGCCTCCAATGTACCAGGGAGAGTGAAAAATGCACTTCCAATATTAATCAAACTTAAGGAAGGGAAACAAGCAGTTAGAATTAAACAGTACCCCCTGAAAAAGGAAGATAGGGAAGGAATTAGTCCCATAATTGAAAACTTTTTGCAATTAGGGTTGTTAAAAGAGTGCCTGTCTGAGTTCAACACTCCCATTTTGCCAGTCCGAAAACATGATGGATCATACCGGATAGTACAAGATTTAAGGGCTATTAACAAAATAACTGAGGACCTCTATCCTGTGGTAGCAAATCCATACACTCTGTTAACATGCCTAACACCTGAGTTAACTTGGTTTACTGTTTTAGACTTGAAAGATGCCTTCTTTTGCCTCCCTATCCATGAGGACAGCCAGAAAATTTTTGCATTTGAATGGGAAAACCCCAAAAGCGGGCACAAATCCCAGCTCACATGGTCAGTTCTGCCTCAAGGTTTCAAGAACTCTCCCACTCTGTTTGGGGAGCAACTTGCCAAAGACCTGGAATCCTGGGAGGCTCCCCCGGAAGAGGGAAAGTTACTGCAGTACGTGGACGACATCCTCATAGCTACCCGGACGAAAGAGGCATGTGTAGCCTGGACAGTAAGTCTTCTAAATTTCCTGGGACTGCAGGGGTACAGGGTATCAAAGAAAAAGGCCCAGGTTGTGAAGCAAAAGGTAATCTACCTGGGTTATGAAATCAGTGCGGGACAGCGGACCCTAGGGCAAGATCGCAAAGAAGCGATATGCCAAACCCCGAGGCCTCAAACGGTAAAGGAACTGCGAACATTCTTAGGAATGACGGGATGGTGTAGGCTCTGGATACACAGCTACGGGTTGCTCGTGAAACCTCTGTATGCGCTCATTACAAACGGGAACAGAAACCTCCAGTGGACAAAAGAGGCCACACAAGCCTTTCATCAACTGAAGAATGCTCTGATGTCAGCCCCGGCTCTTGGACTCCCGAATGTAAGTAAACCGTTTTTCCTGTTCTCCCATGAAAAGCAGGGAATTGCCCTGGGGATACTGGCCCAGGACCTGGGTCCATACCGGAGAGCAGTTGCTTACTTCTCCAAGCAACTAGACACAACAGCCAAGGGATGGCCGGGATGCCTCAGAGCTGTTGCAGCTGTAGTGCCGAATATTCAAGAGGCACGCAAATTCACTCTGGGCCAGAAAATGACTGTATTTGTGTCTCACACAGTGTCTGCAGTCCTGGAAGTAAAGGGCGGGCACTGGCTTTCCCCACAAAGGTTCCTGAAATATCAAGCCATCATGGTGGAACAAGACGATGTAGAGATAGTTGTAACTAACATTATCAACCCAGCTTCTTTCCTCAGTGGGAATCAAGGGGAGCCAGTACACCACGACTGCTTGGAGACCATCGAAGCCTCCTACTCCAGCCGCCCGGATCTGAAGGACACCCCTTTGGATGACACAGAAACCTGGTTCACTGATGGGAGCAGCTACGTCATCAGTGGAAAGCGACATGCTGGGTATGCAGTAACCACCTGCAGAGAGGTAATAGAATCTGGACCCTTGCCAACAGATACCTCTGCACAAAAGGCTGAGATAATCGCTCTAACCCGTGCTCTAGAGATCGCGAAAGGAAAGAAAGTAAACATTTATACAGACTCAAGATATGCATTTGGGGTTGTACACGCACATGGAGCCATTTGGAAAGAAAGGGGACTGTTAAACTCACAAGGGAAAAACATCAAGCATTCTCAGGAAATATTGCGGCTACTGGAAGCAGTCCAGCTACCTGAGCAGGTAGCAATTATGCACATCAAGGCACACCAGAAGGTGAGCTCTGAATTGGAGGAAGGAAACGAGCTGGCAGACAGAGAGGCAAAAGAAGCAGCAAAAGGTGAGGTAACAATCGAGGGAGCCTTAATTCCTGATGGACAGGTCTCCCTCGAAGGTAAGCCAGTATATACCAGAAAAGATAGAAAATTGATTCAGGATCAAGGAGGAAAGTATAACCAAGAGGGATGGGCTATTACTGCAGGTGGGATAATAGTCATCCCTTCTCATTTGTTATGGTCTCTAGTAAGAGAAGAACATCAGAAAACACACTGGGGAATAGAAGCCCTGTATAATTATCTAATTGAAAAGATTACTGCCAGGAATTTATATTCTACTGTCATTCAGGTAACCCGGCAGTGTGATATTTGCCTCCAGACCAAACCCAAAAATACTCCCAAACCAAAACTAGGTCAAATTGGAAAAGGCCATGGGCCTGGGCAACAGTGGCAAATTGACTTTTCAGAACTCCCAAGAAAAGGGGGGTATTGATACTTGCTGGTTTTAACAGATACCTTTTCAGGGTGGCCAGAGGCTTTTCCCACCAGAACTGCCAAAGCCCGGGAGGTAACCAAAGTATTACTACAAGAGGTAATACCACGCTTTGGAGTTCCAGCCACAATATCTTCAGATAGGGGGCCACACTTTATTTCAAAGATAGTACAACATATCAGTCGTCACCTGGGCATAGACTGGGAACTCCATACCCCTTATCGCCCCCAATCAAGTGGCCAAGTGGAAAAAATGAACCATTTAATAAAACAGCAAATCGTTAGGCTGGGACAAGAAGCTAATTTACCCTGGCCTCAATCTCTCCCACTGGCATTGCTGCGGATCGGAACCAAGCCTAGAGCTAAGGAAAAATTAAGTCCCTTTGAAATGCTTTATGGGAGACCGTATGGCGTGCAAAAGGCATTGTCCACCCAGGCAGGGGAGGAGAGGCTGACTGCCTATATGATAGCCTTAAGCAAACAGCTCAAAGCAATTGAGAAGCATGTGGCTGGAACTCGGAGCAGAGGGCTGGATGGGCCAGTGCATGACATACAGCCTGGAAATTATGTGTATGTTAAGTCTCTTACAGAAAAAACTTTGGAACCACAGTGGGAAGGACCATTCCAGGTGCTTCTCACCACCTTCACTGCAGTTAAAATCAAGGAACAGAGCGCCTGGATTCACCATTCTCGAGTGAAGAAGGCTCCAGAAACTCCTTGGAAAGTAACCCCGGGTGACAATGAACTGAAATTAAAACTTACTCGGGCATAATGAATACATTGTGGTTGAGAATATTCCATAATTTAGCATAAAGGAATCCAATCGGTAGAATTGTTTTGTTTATTTTGCCTGTAGCTACAAGTGTAACCCAAGGATTGGAAAGTATCTCTAACCAGAAAAATGCTGAATGGCCTTGGTCCCAAGCTTTCATTCAGTATACTGGATTCATGGGAAATCATTCCGATATAAAGGATTTAAACCTATCAACTGTGGTCATGCATGAAAACCAGATATATGAAAGGCAAGAATGGAAGAAACGAAAGTTGTGGACCCCTCAAGGGACTGTAGGGGAGGTAGTCAGAGTGGGATGCCGAATGATTAACGGGACTAACTATGAAAAGGCAATTCAAATTAGTGTCTCAACCTCTCCTACAGATTATCACCGGGAAATTTGTGATCGTCTAAGTAAATCGGATTGTTGGTATAATTTTACGTTAGTACAGATGGTGAATGTGTTCTGCCTTTGGGGTCGGGGTAATAAAGGGCTCTCATTTAAATTTAAAATAACAACTATACCTATTGCAACAACCAAATCAACTGTAACCCAAGCTCAGACCACACCACCTAAAATTGAACATAAAATTTATGAAATTGGCCCATATGTAATAAGGAATACGGGACAACAAACAACTGTTATTTAATCCAGAGTGGTCTCTTAAGCGTATTGAAGTACTAATGCAAACAAACATTTCTGAGATCCAGCCAGCCTGTTCCTCTTTTCTAAGGACATGATCTGAGGGCTGGACAACATGGTTACAAAAGCAAATACACTTCAGAGGCAGAATGAGAAGAGATTTAACCGGAATATTAGGAACAGGATTGGGGGTCTTAAATGGAATCGATTCGGAAATATTAATGAACAAATTAGCCTCTGCCACAAATGATTTGATAAAACTAAGACAACCCCTGCAATCCTCTTTATTAGCACTAGGAACTAGCCAATGGGAAATTTCCAAAATCCTACCAAAGTGGAAAGAAGCTGAGGACCAGGACCATAAGCTAATAATAAACACACTAAACATAGCCCAAAACAATGTGTCGTTAGCCCTCAGCTGCATACAGGCACAATTATGGATACAGTCAATCGTTGCTCTAGTAATAAGAGAAGGAAATGAAGGTACTTTTCCAATTGAAATTCGGAAAATTGTCTGCGACAATGCAAACAACTGAGAAAGAAAATTTCAGTCTTGGTGGATTCTGGTAAATTTTACCTATGACCCTACCACTGAAATAGCTACTACTTTTGTACTCACTATACGCAATGCCACAATTTACAATATCCACCCTATTATTGCATTAGGATTAAATCATGAAAAAACAGTGCTCTACCCCTCAGAGCATAGAGCATGGGCCCGGGTAATGAATGAAAAGTGGCAAACTGTGAATTTGGAATCGTGTGTTAGCCGGGAACAACAAGGGTTCATCTGTGACACTAACATGATCGATGCACAAGATATATGCCTAGACACTGAGCAAAACATTTGCCACTTTGAGATTCATCCAGATACTAGTCAAAAGACTATGCTTGTGTATATCGGCCTAGGCTGTGTATGTTTAAGAACTGCATGTCTTTCTGTAAAAATAGATGATAACAATGTAACCTTGACTACTAGGAACTATTCCAATTTTTGTATATGTAATTTTGTTAAGATTGTAGGGTGTGATTTTTCATATTTAGCACCGGTTACATCTCACCAGTTGATAAGATCCAATTACACAATGTACCATAAGTTATCACCAGCACCCATTGGAATGAACCTTACATTAGTGAGACAACTAATGAACCACCAAGACCTGACAGAAATCCTGAAAGAGATTCAGGGAAAAGGGCAAAAGACTCTGGTTACTGTCTATCATGATGTAAAAGAAATAAGCAAAGTATTACAAAGGGTAAACCGAGACACAAATCACCACTGGTGGGATGCACTCTTTGGATGGTCGCCGACTGCAACTGGGATTTTGAACACACTTTGCCACCCCATCATTGTCATACTGACATTAGTAGGTATGAGTCTGGTGCTATCAATTGCAATGCTGGTTTGGAATTGGAGAATGTTAAAACGGATAGCTGTACTGACCTCCCTGGCAGCAGCCTATGGTAATGCAATGAGGGATACGTATCGAGATGGCCGGGCTGTGGAGGTGGATTGGGAAAGGAAAAGACATCAGTATTGCTAAGTAAAAGAATTTACTGATTTTCTAGAAAAGGGGGGACTGAGACAGAGAAAATAAAGCAAGGGTGCCTGGCAGGAACACACTATATCAACAGAGAACTCTTTTTTAAAAGCACCAGCCTGTCACATATTAGTTTCAAGTCCCCCCAGCAGATCAATCTTCTCTCTCTGGCCCAGTGGGACTTCCAAATTCCTATCTACGCATTCTTTGGGCCCCCAAACGGGTAACATGATATAGGAGATGGCCAAAAGGACAAAAAAGCATGCGCAAGAAGACAAGTTGAAAAGTTCAACTGAGAGGATGACTATG
>JAIXNV010000573.1:709-22182 GCA_020917445.1 Riparia riparia
CTTTTCTTTTCTTTTCTTTTCTTTTCTTTTCTTTTCTTTTCTTTTCTTTTCTTTTCTTTTCTTTTCTTTTCTTTTCTTTTCTTTTCTTTTCTTTTCTTTTCTTTTCTTTTCTTTTCTTTTCTTCTTTTCTTCTTTTTTCTTTTTTCCCTCCCTCTCTGGAACCAGCTGCCTGAACCCTCCCAGACTCACTGCCACTCTCCCTCAGCCCTGCTACCAACTTGCTTACAAGCACCAGTACCCTCCCAAAACTGCCTCTTGCTTGCCCACCCTCTTGTCCAACAGCCCAAAACACCCCATTCCCCCATTGCCAACCCTAGCCCTCCCACTGCAATCCCCACCTTATACTCTTCCATGCCACACCACACCAGGCTAATTCTTCTGGCCACCAAGTCCCGTGCAACCAGCCCTTGCACACTTCCAGCCATTCCAGGGCAGCCACCGCTTTTCTGCCTGTAATGAATCAACAATGTGATATATGTGCTAAAGTTAATTCGTGTTATCAAATTGCAAAAGGTTAATGTTCACTGTATAAATATGAGTATTGGAGATTTGTTTGAAATAATATGGATAAAAGTAAAATGGAAAAACCAAAATAAAAGAATTTCCTCAACTCTGAAAGGAAGGGAGGGATATGAGGAAAAAATGACTGGAATTACCAGAAAAGGGTGCCTAGAAACTACCATTGCCAGGAACCCCTGAAAAGGACACACAGGACAACGGAAGACGGAGATACAAGTCCGAAGACCGAGATGATCACTTCAGATGGATATCTCTACCCGTCTCCGTTGAAAATTAACATATCCACAACACACCCGGGTCCAACCATCAAATGCATTGTTTCACTTTATCGGTCCATTCAAACTCCCGATACCAGGACTTGCATGATTCATGAAGACGCCTCGGAGGGGAAACCAGCGAAATCCCTGACTTCACTCCACGATCCAGTGTATAAAGCGGGGCGGCTGGAGACCAAAGTTGTGAACTTGGGGGGGTAGCAGACTGGCAGAGTCTGTTATCCGTGTTCACCCGGCGCCGATCCCGGGCTCGGCGCTGTCCTTTTAATCGTGGCTTTTTGAGACTGATATTTTGTCTCACAATAAAATTCTAAATTTTTGATAAATTGAATCTGGTCAATTTTATTTATAACAAACAAGCCCAATTCCGTGAATTAAAATTTTATAATTTTATTTCGAGACTTAAATTCAGTCTCTAACAGCCACAATTAAAAGGAACAACATTGAACCCCGGGGTTTGGGCGCTGGGTGAACACAGAAACGGACTCTCTAGCTCCGTATCCACTCTTCACAAAGTGTGCCCAGAGCCGGTGAATTCTATAGTCTTTCCCTGAGTGGATGGCGGACCATAGAGCTCTTGCTTCGTGGTAGCTTCATTAGGTATTCATGTTAAGTTCCCCGGTCAGTTGAATAAGTGCTTGAAGTAAAACAATGCCATGATTGCCGGGTCCGGAGAAGGTTTTGGAAATGTTAAACTGGGCTGGAACAGATAAGATATCTATCTTCTCTTAATCACTAAGTCGTTAGCAGGTCTATCTCTGGGCTAGACGCGGTTTATTTCACCATCTCTTCTATTCATTGAGTTAACGGTTGTCTTGAGGCTTTTCCAGGCAGGGACTCTCCCTGTCTCTCAACCTTTGTGTCCCGCTCTCACAGTTCGGTTTTTAACCCTAAATACACTTTATATTTGACAGAGCTTAATTTAGACCGAACGCAAATTAACTTTATATTACATATTACAATACTTAACACCAATTAACTTTAGGTCACATATCACAATCCCTCCCCTTCTATATAAACACATTTAATTCATGTTCCTGTTATTGTCTTTTTTTTTTTTTTCTTTGACAAAAAAGCCTCTTAACAAGAATTTTATAAACAAAAAAACCTTTTTATACTTTAAACATCATTTTGTAGTCATCTTACTCTTCTTCTGGTTCATTTTAATAATTCTTACACTCTTTTTCTTCCTGTACTCGGGCTTCAAATTTTGCCAGAACTTTTGCTGCCCTGCTTTTTTCTCATTTAAATTCTACTTATTTTCTGTGCTTTCAGGCATTTCCTAAAAATCTTTTTAAGTTCCCAATGATTGGTAGGGGTTGGCTTTAGCAAGTTTATTTTACCATAACTCAATTTCATTAATCTAATCACATTATTTTCCTTTCTTTTTACTCTAATATCTTGCAGGTGGCTCAGGTTGCCAGACCTTAGTTTTATTATTAGGATTGACAGCCAGAGTGGATATGCAAGGGGCATATCTTACTATCTCGGTACACTTATTCCCTTCTCTACTAATACATATTGTCCCTATTATTCTTTGGTCTAAGGTCTACCCCTCAGACTGTGACATAGTTTTTAATCATTTGATTGTCTTATTTTAGAAATCGGTTTTTTGGAGCTAAACTCTCACCTTTTCAGGGCTATTTCTCAGCTGATTTCAGTCTCCTGCAAATCTAACAGTTTGACAGTCCCAATTTGGTGGCAATTTCTTGCATCAGTTTTATAAAAAGATTTTTACTAGAGGCTGGCAAACTCCAATCATTATATTGCCTTTCTAATTGCTCGTATTGTTCGCTGAGGGACCTTATTCTGTCTTGTTCTATTCTCTTTCTTTTCGCTTCTGCTTCTTGTCTCTTTAATTCCTGGGCTACTTTCTGTATTTTGCTTTCTGGGTCCATCCCCTCCTCATTTTTGGAGAAGCAGAAGGTTCCTTCTAGCTTCAAGCAAACTCTTTCATTATTTTTATTTAACAGATCTAATATGTTGGGCCTGTTGCTTAGGGAAGCTGCCTTAAGCTTTACATTTTCCCCTACCTAATAGGTTTTTCTGTTCATCATACACATCCCCAATTTATTCTGGTCATAACATAGTTTGTTCACCTGAAAGTATGCTACAAAGGTGGATTCTTTCTTACCCCCAACTCACACTGTTTCATTGCACTTATAACATATGGGGATTATGGGCATGCTACTCATATCTCACCTTTTCCTAGACATTGCCACCGGGTCATGGTATATGGTCCTTTCTTTTAACTCACATATTTTGAATTGACTTCCGTTGTGGTTACAAAGCCCCTTTTGTTGAATTCTTGGGCAATTAAAATGTACCCAAAAAGCTACATTCTGGCCCCAGGTAAGCTCTTCCTGAGTCTCTTTCAGGCACTGTCTTTCTTGCCCCATTTGTCCCTTAGGGTTGGGGAAGCCATTCGTGTGGCACACGACTAGGCTCAGGATCGCCAGGATTACCCATAGGTGTAACCTCCGCCTTTGCCTCTGCCCACCGGGTTGCCACCAGCAGCAAGGTAATCTATTGTCGGAGAACAACGGGAGACAAGCCTCATCCAATGATGATCAACAGGTCTCAGCTTTGAGTTTAATAGCAAATATATAGCATTATTAATTAGCTCATACATATTGCAAAACTATAGCTCATGATTGGATTACAATATCTTGACGCATGTTCTTCCTGTGATTAGCCTTGCGGTTACAATTCCCTTTGTCTAGCATTTTTCAGTTTCTTATTCCAGCATTTTTATGCTAACACCACCATTGTTGTTGTATCATTCTAGTGCTCAAGGATATTATGTCTTTGCTAACCATCACGTACACTACATAGACATAGTTACATTTTAACCAATTTAACAGTATCATGGCCCTTGCTGCACAGCCATGCATCAGAAAAATTCTCCACAGAGAAATTCTCCACACTTCCCCCGTATTCTTTAGATTGAACAAGGAGATGCTGATTAAACATTTTCTGAATTTCTTGTTGTATCAATTTTTGTAAGCAAATACAAATACAAGGCAAACAAAAAATTAACAAAACAATCACAATGCCTACTACAATGACTATTTTTATCATTGAGGTCAGCCAAGGTCCTAATCCCAAAGAAGCAAACAATCCATTTAAACTCCACCCCTGTTGCAATTTTAATTGTTCTGTCAATTTCTGTAAACTTGAAATTTGAGCATGAATGGACTGAGAATGGTCAGACAAATTCATACAGCACATTCCTTCAAACTCTTCACATCCGTGACCCTGAGCTAAAAGCAAGAAATCAATCGCGGCCCTATTTTGCAAAGTAGCATGCCTGACTGAATCTACATCTACTAGTAAGCTACTTAATGCAAGTGACATGGCATTGGTTTGTTTTGCCAGCCAGCACCCTAATTTATTAAGAGTAGCCAAGCTCTTAGCTGTTCCTACTCCTGGGGCAAGAATGGATGCAGCAATTATTTTATCTGGGGACCAAAATTCCATGTCTGATTTACACTTCGATGTAAACTGATGGACCATTCTTTTTGTTCGTATCCGAGCACCTGTTCGATGTAAGATCATAGATGTGTTCGGGGTAAGCAACGATAGTCGTCCTAATGTACATGGACCACCTTTCATCCGAGAGGGAATGCCTGCCCAGCCCTGTCACCACAAATAAAAAACATTCCAGAAGGTAATTGAAGTGGTGCTAAAGTAGATACAGAAACAGTAGGAGAAGTATAATTACACCAAAGTGTGGAATTTCGATAAACTGCTAGGGAAGAGTTAACTATTGTGGTATAGTTTTTCCCTGGACGTAAAGTTTTACTGGTAAAGTTAAAAACAACACATCCATCAGCCTGAACTGATCCTAACAACTCAATCTCTTGTGGCTCTAAGGGTGCTAAAGGTAGATAAGGCACCCACTGATCCCAAGCATCCACTGTTTTTCGGGAATTGTTCCTTTGACAAGTAGGGATCCGTGAGGGGCAAGGCCAATCATCAACAGGCAATCCTACCAAACATGTGGAAAAAGGATTTCCGGGGGATGAAAGAGAAAGACATATTGCTTCTTGATTGGTTAAATTAGCCAAGGTAACCCATACATTTGTTTTTGGCTGTGGTGGAACCCACCAAGCACTTGCTATACAGGAACAAAAGAACAGTAGGTGCAAAACTGTCATGCTTTCATCTATACAACAAAAACAACAGGAAAACCTATTGATCCTTAATTAACAATTCGCTAAGCAAGCTATCAAAAATGCAAAATAGTCTATTGTATATATAACAGAGGGTAGTTTCAATCACTGCGAACAGGAACTTCTGATGAAGGCGAACTAGGCCGTCTAGGTGTAACCGAGGATTCCTGATGCCCTCCACTTTGAGGTTTTGATGCTGGCTTCATCCACCGAGCTGGAATCCACTCAGGTCCTGTAGGGGTAGAAACACAAAGATATCCTCTTCCCCAGTATAAAACTTTCACTGGACCTTGCCATAAACCTGTCTTTAAACACTTGTATCTAACCCAGATTTCTGTTGGTTCTGTCTTGTTCTCACTAGGGCTGTCAAAATGCGTGATAACTGCTGGCACTTTTGATGATCCAAATACACACAAATAGTTCAATACAAACAACGTTTTAGCTACACGTTCCTGAATATCTGTGATATGGCTAAACTTTTCAATATAAGTTTTTAAAGTACCATTTGCTCGCTCTACAATTGCCTGCTCCCTCGGATTATGCGGTATTCCTGTAACATGCTTCACACCCCATTGTTTCAAAAAGGCTTGAACCCTGCTGCTGACATAAGCTGGACCATTGTCTGTCTTTAGCTGTCGACAAACTCCCATGACTGCAAAACAAAAAGTTAAATGTCTAATTACATGGATAGCCCTTTCACCTGACTGAGGAGTAGCCCAAATATAATGACTGTATGTATCAATTGTCACATGAACATATTTCAGGCGACCAAAACTATTAACATGCGTGACATCTGTTTGCCACAGTTCATTAGCCATTACTCCATGAGGGTTAACCCCTGTCCCTAGCCTTAAACCTCCATTATGGTGACAGCATATGGGACAGCTTCTAACAATTGCAGTGGCTTCTGCATGTGAAATGTGGAATTCTTTCTGGAGTCCTTTTGTATTCTGATGGAAAATGGAGTGAGCCTCTTGTGCTAACACATGTTGAGGCAATGGCACCGTTGTGGCTGTAGACACAAGTTCATCCGCTCGCTGATTTCCTTCTCCTAAACTAATGTTCCATTTATGGCTCCGAATATGAATTACTGCATAGGGTTGTTCTCGCTGGTGCAAAGCTTTATTCAACTGCATCAAAAGCTGATAGAGTCTCTGATTTTGTACTTCTTTAATAAAGGCATCTTCTATCCGTGCAACAACACCTGCCACATATAGTGAATCAGTCACTACATTAATTGGTTCTTTGAAATGAGATATTGCCCAGACCACAGCAAAGAGCTCTAGTGTCTGCAAGGTGTCGGCTTCTTCCGCTGACAACATTTTCTTTTCCCAAGATCCTTCTTTCTGCCATGTAATGGCAGCCTTACGGGATTTCTTTCCAGCGTCTGTATATACAGTAAGTGCTCCCGGTATGGGCCTGTCACTTCTTTTAGGGACTAACATCCATTTTTGCATCCTTACCCATCTCAGTGGAGGCTTGCTGTTATTAGGCACAATAGTACTAGTGCTGCCTAATAGCGCTTCCTGTAATTCAGCAGAATTAACCAAATACCAATCTAGTGTATCTCGTTGTAGTGGCAGAAAAATTGTATCAGGCTCTAGTCCCATAACTTGTACCACACGTTGACGTCCTTTCTTGATAAGCAGACTCAATAGCTCAATTTTTTGCCATATAGTCTTTTGCTGTTGTAATGGGGGCATGACCCATTCCAGCACCCGTTGTTCCCCCGTTTTCTTTAGATGCTGGATCAATGCGCCCATAAAGTGAGTGGGACCCAGCCATATGGCTAAGTCAACAGGGAGATCTAAAGCTCTCCGGCTAACCTGGCCCTGCAGAATGCACTCAGCAATGAGTTGAATTACTTGCTGCTGTTGAGGGGAAACAGTCACTTGTTGTGTGGGATCAGTCCCTTTCAGCAAAGGGCGTAAATGATCAATTAGTTCATTAGGAATTCCAACTATAGGCCTGAGCCACTGTAAATCCCCTAACAGTTTTTGTGCATCATGTAACGTAGTAATGTTGTGATGAAACTGCAGTTTTTGGGGAGTAACCGTCTGTTCTGTTAAAATCCATCCTTAATACTTCCACGGAGATCGCTGGATTTTTTCAGGGGCTACAGTCAGAGCATGTTTAGCAAGAGTCTGTTGAATGTGGTGAACTTGTGAGTCCGAAAAGGGCTGAGGTTGTGCAAACAGAAGGTCATCCATGTAATGATAAATGATAACCTGAGGCCACTGCTGCCTTAGAGGTTGTAGGGCAGCATTAACAAAACGCTGACACAAGGTGGGGCTGTTGCGCATACCTTGAGGTAACACAGTCCATTCCAACCTTTGATCGGGGTGCTGACGGTTCACAGCTGGTAACGTGAAAGCAAACCTAGGTGTATCTTGAGGATGCAATGCTATAGTGAAAAAAGCAGTCTTTTAAGTCCACTATCAACAAAGGCCAATGTTGAGGCAACATAGCTGGGTTAGGCAGACCTGGTTGAAGAGCTCCCATTGGTTCCATTTGGGCGTTCACTGCACGAAGGTCATGAAGCAGTCGATATTTTCCAGATTTTTTCTTTATGACAAATATAGGGGTATTCCATGGGCTGGTAGACAGTTTTAGGTGGCCTTGTTGAAGTTGCTCTTGTACTAAGGCATGTGCATGCTGTAAGCTTTCCCCTTTCAATGGCCACTGCTTAACCCACACCGGAGTTTTTGTATTCCAAGTGAGAGGAATGGGGAAAGTCCAAGCAGCAGCCATTACCCCAAAGGGTGGTCGTTGGTGAGAACAATACCAAGTTGTGCCAACACATCTTGTCTAATTAAACACTGTACTGTAGGTGGAAGTGGCGTAATTGAAAAGGATGCTTGTGCATATTTCCCATTGATGACTACAGTAAGTGTAGGTGTTCGACTAGCTAGAGTCATTCCTCCTACTCCAGTCACTGTTGTGGCAGCTGCCTGCAGAGGCCAATCATGAGGCCATTCGCTTGGAGCAATAATGCTGGTATCCGCTCCAGTATCCAACAAACCCATAAGTTTTTTAATCTGTCCATTGAGACAGAGTTCAACTGCCCTCAGAGGTCATGTAGAAAGATCTATGGTTAATAATGTTAGTCCTCCTGTAGAGCCAAAACCCCCTTGATTTCTTGCATCATGTCGCATAGGAGAAATGTCTTTCACCAGTTGAGGAAGGGGTATTAATTGTGCCAGTCTCTGTCCCTTTTTTATTTGCAGGGGGGGGGTATTGAGTATAAGCCATAACCATGATTTCCCCGCAATAATCCGCATCAATGACACCAGGTAAAACAAACAGTCCCAGCATAGTCGTGGAAGAGCGCCCCAACAAAAGTCCACCTACTGGTTGTCCATTGATTATAATAGGTCCTATAAGTCCCATGGGGATCTTGAGAGGATTTGTAGTCATTATAGTGACATCTACTGCGGCTGCCACGTCCATGCCGAGGCTCTCTCTGGTGGCTAGTCGCAGCTGTTCCTTGGCATTGCAGCTGCTACTTGTGTCCCGGCGCGGCGGCTGTTCGCGCTGCTCCTCAAGTTTCCCGATCTCCGGCGACAGGCGCTGGTGCTATGTGTGTCAGCACGGCATTTTGCACACCAGACTCCTGCAGCATTACACTCTCTCCGGATATGTCCATTATTGCCGCAACGAAAACATTTCATGCGGGCACCAGAAGGTGAGGAGCGAGGACTAGTGCTAGCCCCTGCCACTTGAAGAGGAGCAAGAGCTGCCATTACCTGCGTCTGAGAAGCTTTTGCCTGCTCTTGTAATCCAAGCCCTAATTGTTTTATGGCATCAACTAAAAATGCCTGCGTTCCTGATGGCACAGTTGCGCCTTTTCTAATAAATCAGCTATTGTCCAATCCCCTGCCATAGTATTTATCATTGACCTAGTGTGTGAATTGCTATTTTGAAGAACACACTGTTTTAACAGTGCCCCTTTCATGTAATCCTGAACACCCGCTCTATCTATGGCTTCTGCTACCTTGTCTACAAAGGACCCCAGGGTTTCCTCACGACTCTGCTTTATTCCCATATATATGGGTAATCCCCCCGGAGCTTTAACTTTATCGATGGCCCTTCTAGCTACTGCCATAGCCTCTCTACACTTGTCTGGTCCCATAAGGGCTTGAGCCTCCATTCTTTGATAGGGTCCTCGCCCTAACAATTCATCTATTGTTATTCCTTGTATTGGATCACCTTGTCCCCTTTGCACAGCCACTGAGGCTTGTGCTTCTGCCTGCCAATGTGCATTAAATAACAGATGTTGATGTTGCGTAAAAATGAGTCGGGCTATCCCTTTTATATCTGCTGGCAACAAGACATGAGCATTAAAAAGGTACTCTAACATCTGTTTTGCGGGCTCACTAGTAACCCCATATTGTCCAACCGTAGAGCGCAACTGCGCTAACATTTTCCAATCTAAAACTGTAACTGTTGCTTGCAAACCTCCTGCTGGGTTTGGCATGAAAGTAACCGGAAAAGCCAAACAATCAGAGGCAGCCTCCAACATATCTTTATCACCCTGCTCATCGCCTTGCCGCGCCAGGGCTGCCCATACCCCGCGGCGTTCCCTTGCCATAGCCCCCGCAAGGTCAGATTCTGCCCCAGGGATAGGCTCCTGGCTATTCGGGAACATGGCCATCTGAGGCAATACGGGGGTAGCATTCCCGGGGCTGCGTGGAGGCTCCCTTATATTGTCGGCTCCCTGTCTTGATTCTACTTCCACTAGAGGGGGTGCTGAGGCTGGCAAATGTATGGTAGTGAATACGGGAGGATTAGGGGTACTAGTGCCCCAGTGAGGATTATAATCTTTATTCTTTTCCTGAGCTGACACTACTTCTCGAGCTGCTCTTTTTTCTGCTTGACATAACAACAACTCATTATGTACCACCCTCCATAGTTTGCTCATTTTCTTGTCTTATCATCGTCTAACATGAGCTCCCATAACTTATCCCCAAATCGTCTCCATTCCACTAACTCATAGACAAGTATGAGGGTTAATAAAGAACCCTTGAGAATACCCATATTCTAAGAGTTCAGGTAACTCTTTTCCCAAATTTAATCCCTTAATCTGGCGTTTCTGCAAGAACACCGTAAATAAATCATATGCCACTTGCCTGTCCATATTTACGTCAGCGCTGTTGCAGCCTCTCCAGGTCTCAGCAGCATGTATCAGCTAAGCCCACCTCTGTGGTCGCTTAGGGCACAGAGCACTCCCAGGTTCTGTTGCTCTTAAGCCGTCCTTCTGCTTGCAGGACCCGAACCCTACATTGCTCCCATTCGTGGATCACGTCGGGGTCACCATTTG
Source organism: Riparia riparia (assembly GCA_020917445.1). Taxonomy (NCBI): domain Eukaryota; kingdom Metazoa; phylum Chordata; class Aves; order Passeriformes; family Hirundinidae; genus Riparia; species Riparia riparia. Next base: position 10,999 of record JAIXNV010000573.1, read on the forward strand.
TCGGAGAACAATGGGAGACAAGCCTCATCCAATGATGATCAACAGGTCTCAGCTTTATTTGAGTTTAATAGCAAATATATAGCATTATTAATTAGCTCATACATATTGCAAAACTATAGCTCATGATTGGATTACAATATCTTGACGCATGTTCTTCCTGTGATTAGCCTTGCGGTTACAATTCCCTTTGTCTAGCATTTTTCAGTTTCTTATTCCAGCATTTTTATGCTAACACCACCATTGTTGTTGTATCATTCTAGTGCTCAAGGATATTATGTCTTTGCTAACCATCACGTACACTACATAGACATAGTTACATTTTAACCAATTTAACAGTATCATGGCCCTTGCTGCACAGCCATGCATCAGAAAAATTCTCTACAGAGAAATTCTCCACAATCTATCTTCTCGGCAGCAAGGGTATTCTTCTGGGCCTCCATAGTCTGTCCTGTTAGAATACTGCTTTTTAAAAGTGCCCCACCTGGTCAATTTTATTTGGTCTGCTATACAGGGTACTTTTACTGCCCTCCTACACTCAGTTTCCAGAGGTTCGGCTTTTGTATTTAGCTTCCCTCTCAACTCGTTTATGTATAAATGGGACCACCCTGGGGAATCTAATTCCAATATATCTCCCTTAGTGGCAACAAATAGAAAAAGGTCTGTGAGTTGCCTCTCCTCCTCCAAACAAGTTTCACACAGGCCCCAAGGTCTGAACCCTCTGAAACAATGGGCTACCCAAATCTCTTTACAATAACCACACTTAAAATGACAACAAAAGGATAACAGGTACACTTGACTTGAAGACAACTTATCGTATGCCTGTTGGTCATTGAGTCTGTCGGTGGATTTTCAGCTTCAGGTCTCCCAGTGAAGAGGTTATTTTCCTCTCCGGAGTGTTGTCTTGTGGTTCGATCTTCTTTACTCGGGAAGCGTGTGTCCAGCTTTTTCCGTGGTCTTCACAGCAGAGTCCGTGGTCAGGAGGACGAGCAAAGGTCCTTCCTAATGAGGAGCTAATGGCGTTTCTCTCCACGTAGAAGTCTAGCGTCTGTAAGCTATTTATTTGCCTTTTGCTGTAAGATAGTCCTTACACTATGGGGAGTATATACTACTAACAGAGCTCTAAAAGTTATTTTCTTAGTTTCTTCCACTAGCAGGGCTACTGCCACAATTGCCTGTAGGCATGTGGGCCATCCCCTGCTTACTGGATCTAGCAATTTAGAGACATAACTCACAGGTTTTTTTGTCCCCTGCCCAATCTTGTGTTAAGACTCCATGGGCTGTGTCGTTGCTTACATCTATGAACAACTGGAATTTCCTATTCACATCTGGGAGGCTTAGGACAGGGGCTGCAATTAAAGCTTCCTTTAAATATTTGAACTCTTTTTCATCTTGCTCAGTCCACTTCAGCTTATTTGTGGTTAATTTCTCATACAAGAACTTCACTTTCTCACTATAGCCCTCTATCCACTGTTGGCAATATCCGAGGAGCCTCAGCAGCTGTCTCACTTGTCTTTTGTTTCTCGGGGGAGGTAACTCTATTATGCCGGCCACCCACTCTGTGTTTAATTTTTTTTTCCCCTTTTGAAATCTAGTGTCCTAAATACTTTACCTTAGGCTCTGCAAACTGCAGTTTAGACTTTGAGACTTTTAGTCCCTTTTCTCTCAAGAAGTTCAGCAAAGATATGGTGCAGGCTTTCGCATTCCTCTCCTCTGGTCCCGCAATTAGCAGGTTGTCTACGTATTGCAAGATCTTAGTCCCCTTCTTTGGGGAAAATTGGCTCAATAATTGTTTTAGTGCCTGACCAAACAGGTTAGGCGACAAACTTCTGGGGAAGGGATGCCCATCTTAGCTGCTGTTTCTTATTTGTGTCTGGGTCTTCCCACTGAAAAGCAAAATAGTCTCGACTTCTTTCTGTCAATGGATAAGTCCAGAAAGGATCTTTTAGGTTTATTACACTATACTATATATCCTTGGGGGAACCCTGGTTCAAAAGGGTGTATGGGTTTGCTGCCACGGGGAACTGTGTCTTGGTTTTCTCATTTACAGCTCTTAAGTCCTAAACTAACTGATAACTTTCATCTGCTTTTTGTATAGCCAGGATGGGTGTGTTATGTCTGGACATGCATGGTTCCAGGATCCCCTTAGCTATTAAATCCTTTATTATAGGCTTTAATTCTCGCCTCCCCTCTAGGGAGATAGGGTATTGCTTCAACTTTTTTGGGGTCTTTTGGTCTCACGATTTCGATCGAGATGGGTTGCATTTTTAGCCTCCCTGCTTCCCTTCCAGTGTGCCACACCTTGGGGCTAATTTCTGTCTCATCCTCGATGGCCAATTTATATAAACTCACTATCAACTTGGAATCTTTCACTATTAAATTAATGCTTAATGCAACCATCAGGTCTTGACCCAATAGGTTATAATCGGCTTCTTCAACTAATAGCATATCTCAAAAGCAAATCTTATTTTCAGATTCAATTTCTGTATCTTTGACTATGGGAACTTTAAAGGGATCCCCTTTGGCCCCTATGACCATCATAGAATCCTTACTTGTTTTGCACCCTGGGGGCAGTTGTTTAAATGGACTTTTTCAGCCCCAGAGTCCACAAGGAAGTCCAGCTCCTTCCTCTCAGGTCCTATTTTAAGTTTTACTACAGGCTCTTTAGATATTACGGACCCTAAAATAGAAAGCCCTCGACATCCCTAGTCTTCTTGAAACATTTTCTCATCCCTCATTCTTTTTTTGCAATCGCTTTTCAGGTGACCCTTCTTTTACAATAGAAACATTCGGGTCCTTCCCCTTGGTTGTTAGGGGTCCTCCTCTGAGGGGATGCTGGCTTTTTCGATGGGGCCCTTTTCATTGTCTTTCCTAAATCTTGAGGACGGTCCTGTTTTGGGGCTTCCCTTACTGCTGCTACTAATACTTTTGCTTGCATTTTCTGTTTCTCCTCATCTATCCTCATATATACTTTCTGGACTTCTCTCAACAATTCCTGCAAACCCTTTTCCTGCCAACCCTCGATTTTTTCTAGTTTCTTCCGTATATCGCCCTATGATTTTGCCACAAATTGGGTTTTTAATAATACTTCCCCCACAGGGGAATCAGGGTCTGTCCTGGAGTATACCCGAAGGCTTTTTCTCAGTCTTTCTAACCATTCAGTGCGGGTTTTGTCCTTCCTTTGACATTCCCCAAATACTTTACTCAGGTTTTGTCCCTTAGGCACTGCTTCCCTGATGCCTTGGATTATTATGTTCCTCATATCAATCATACTTCCCCTGCCTTCTTCTGTCTGAGCGTTCCACCAGGGTTCCTGGCTTGGCCATTTTTGGTCCCCTGGGGTGCTTTGGGGGTTTTGACATTCCCACTCCCTTATTCCTGCTTGCCTTATCATTTCCCTTTCCTCGGTGTTAAACAGTGACCTTAATATTAATAAATAAGGTCCTCATATGAATATATGCTAGTGCCTAAAAACTCATCCAGTCTTTCTGATACCCCTAAGGGATCATCCATAAGTTTACCTATTTCCTTTTATAAAAGCCCTAACATCGCCTGTGTTAATTAGTACATTTATGTATCCGATAATTCCTGGAGCAGTGGGCACTTCCCGTAAAGGGAAAAGGTTATTTTTTTTTGCCCTCATTTTCACTTTTCACTTCATTTAACCTTTTTAGCTGTCTCCTGGTTCTCCTGGCGGGTGGGGTATACCTGGCTTCTTGTGGGTTCTGAGGAGCCTGTGGAGTGGGGCTGAGGAAAGAGGCCAATTTGAATTCAGGCGATGAGGGATTGAGAAGCGGGGCTTGGGGCGTGGGAGGCTGGGCACCCTGCCAGGAAGGCTGGGGAACCGGTGTGGGTTCCAGCGGGGGAGGAAGCCCAGAGGGCAGTGGCTGAACCCCTGCTTGCGGGAGCTGCAGTCCCGGAGGAGGTGCTGAAGCCATCAGTGGCGGTGCTGGAACCCATTGCAAAGGTGGGAGTCCGGACCCTGGGGGTTCTGGAGGGGCAACCGGGTTCTGTGCAGGTTGTGGGGGTGACATGAGGTATGGCAGGGGAAGATTGTCTAAAGGTTCCCATTTATCACTCGAGGTTCCAGCGGGATTATTAAGTCTCACTGGAAAAAGTTTAGTATCTGTTCTTTCCCACATTCTAGCATATTCGTACTCTTCCTTATTCTTTTTCATTTTTATGTAGCTGACTAAAGCATTAGAAATCCACTTCTCAAATGTTCCGAAGACAGGCCATATTACATGATCCCATACTTCAACCCCTCCTCAAATCTCTACACAATAATGTATCATTTTTTCTTTGGATTTCTTTCTCTGTGCAGGGTGTTCCTCCCAATGTTCTAATATCTATCCCAAAGGACTCTCAAATGGAATCTCTGGAATGTCCCTTCCTATTCCCTTTGCGGATTTCTCTGTGGATTTCTCCTGGGCTTTACTCTTCTTTTGTCCCATTCTATGGTATAACCGGCTACTAACCTTAAGGGTGATCAGTCTCTCTTAGGTTTTCCCCTGGTGATGAGCTCTCCTTTTTTCCTGTTTTTCTCTCGGACTTTTCCCTGGTCCAAGGCTGAAAGGTTTACCAGTCCTGGAACTACTGAGGACGTCCCTTCCCTTCCAGCCTTCCTGTGACCGACCCCCGAACTCCCCAAGTTTTGGGTTTTACGTGTGAGGTGCATTTGTTACTCCCGAAACTTTCGCTTCCCCCACAACTGACCACACCCCTTGCAGGGAAGTGGAACTGCTATCTTGGGGTCCCACTCGCTTCGTGATAAAATCACATCTCACTCACATGCTCAGTCACCCCTACTCAACCACGCAATACTTACGATTCTTCGTGCACGTAGAGTGTTACAAGTTGTATCTTTGCTGCGGCCATGGAAGCCCTGTATCCCGGACCTCCCCGAGTTCCCTGAGAGCTCTGATCTCTCCTATCCTCTTTTTAAGTGCGGCTTTTTTGGCTTAAGTTCATCATGTGGCTTAATCAGTTCCCCAAGGTCTCCCGGCTCTGCCAGGCCGCTGAAATCAGCGGGGCGCCTCCTGGCCAGAGACAGGGATCCAAGGGTCCCGAAATCAGACCATCACATCAGGGTCACCAGGTTGTAATAAACTGACAAGCCAAATTCCGTAAACCAAAATTTAGAATTTTATTTCGAGACTTAAATTCAGTCTCCAACAGCCACAATTAAAAGGAACAGCGTCGAATCCCGGGGTTTTGGCACTGGGTGAACGTGGTAACGGACTCTATCGCTCTGTGACCCCCTCTGTTCACAAAGTGTGCTCATAACCGCCAGTTTTTATACAGCCTTTCGCTGAGAGTGAACGGCAACTGTAGAGCTCTTGCTTCGTGGTAGCTTTATTAGGTATTCATGTTCAGGTCCCAGGTCAGTTGAATAGGTTCTTGGAGTGGAACAATGCCATGATTGCCGGGTCTGGAGAAGGTTTGGAAATGTTAAATTGGGCCGGAACAGATAAGATACCAATCTTCTCTAAATCCTTCGATCGTTAGCACGCCCATCTCCGGGGAAGGCACAGCTCATCTCCCCATTTTTCCATTCTTTTAGTTTTGTTGGTTGTCCTGAGGCTTTTCCCGGCAGAAATTCTTTCCTTACTCAACTCCCGTGTCCCCTTCTTGCAGTTTTTAGTCTTTGTTAACCCTAAACACATTTTAGGTTTTACAGATCTTAAATCCGACTGAACGCAGATCAATTTTATATTGCATATCGCTACATTTCAATGTGAATTAATTACATATCACATTACTTAACACAAATTAACTTTAGGTCACATAGGTTGGTATAATTTTGTAGGCCATTTTATGGGCATTTTGTGAATAGAGATTTAATATCTTTCTGAGTGGGGGGTTTGGCATTTTGTACCATGTGCATGGCAGGGTACTTTGGCACAGAGAAGACTGCAACCTCCTAAAATTACAGATCGAGCAAGATTTGTCCCACATCCAAACTGGCAAAAGATAAAACTCTGGCTACCTATAGACTGCCAGACACATCCTAAAAACGGATATCAGGAACCTCAGCAGGTCAGTTTGCCTTACCATGGAAAAGAGCCACTGTTTGTGTCTAACTCCCTGAGCCAGGCACTGTGCTTCTGGATCTAGAATTATGAACGGATGAGGATTTCTCCCCGACCCGAGCTACCACAAGTTGCAACCCTGGCTACCCTTGGAGTGCCAAACGCCGCCTACAAACTGACATCAGGAACCTGAGCGGGTGAGTCTAATTTGCCATGGAAAAAACCCGAGGTTCATGTCTAAGGCCCTGCGCCTGGCACTGGGCTTCTGACAGCTAAAATTGCAAACAGTGCAGGATTTTTCCCAGATCCTAGCTACCACAAGTCAGAACCCTGCCTGCCCTTGGCATGCCAAACCTGAGTGGGCCCTCACTCCTCCTCCCTACTTCCCTGATTCACCTTAACTCCTAGAGCTGATTACAGTACTCCCCGGGCCCCAGGGGTCCGAGCAGCATTCCGGCCCTGGCCCACACGTGCCTCGTGTCTGTGTCACACCCACGGGTTTACAGCCGGGACGTGTCCCAAGGAGGCCGTGCCAGCTTCTGTGGAAGGCCCCGTGCCCTTCCCACGGCGGCTGCGTCGGCAGCCCTGGGGGCTCCTTCTGCTGCCCTGAGCCTGCAGAGCAGGGCAGCGCTTGCTGATGCCTTGAGCCGCTCCTAAAGATCCTCTTGGGCCGTCTTGGACACCTGGGCCGAGGGAATCCTTTCAACCTGGGCCACTTTGGGTGGGCTGAGGGCAGCCCCAGCGCAGGTGGCAGTGTGTGCAAGGGCCCTTTGTGACACGGCGCAGCATGGTCACTGTGGGAGGTAATGGGACAGGGTGTCAAAGGGCCCTTTGTGACACGTGGTGACACAGGTGCTGGCGGTGACATGGCCCTGCTGCAGTGCTCAGAGTGCTCAATGGGACAGGACAGAAAGGAGCTGTGCTGTGAGGAGCCCCCCAACAGTGCACTCATTCCTGTCTGAGCCAGAGTTTTTCCTTGACCTTACTGCTGCAGGTGGCCCTGAGGCCAGACCACAGGACTTGGTGATCTGTGGCTTTCTCTGGACTTCTCTTCTGCAGGTGTGCTCAAGGGAAGACCGTGGGACTTGGGCTCTGAGTTCTTCCAAGGCTTCTCTTTTGCAGGTGCCCTCAACGTCAGATTTTGGGATGGCGGAGAAACGCCTAGGTCTGTTCAGGATGAGGAAGAACAAAGGTTCTTCAGCTGCCTCAGAAAAGCAGCCTAAAGCAGCAGCACAGTCTCAGCCAGTGCAGGATGGTGAGTGGCAGAGCTGGGCCACACACAGGGCTGATGGCTGCAGCCAGCTTGGCCCCCACCCCATCCTACCTGCTGTGGACATGCCCACAGAAAGGACAGGAGAGGGGCTGCCCCCTGCAGTGGCCATGCTTCATCCCTTGGTCATCCCAGGGCTGTCCTTGCCTGGGGAGCGCAGGGCTGGGCTGTGTTCTCTGGCCTCTCCTGCAGCCCCTTAGCTCTGGCTGCACTTTGCTCTTTGGCACACACAGGGAAGAAGCGGACACAAGAGCAGGACCGTGGCCAGTCCAACAGAACACGGAAGGTATGTGCAGCCATCTCTGCTTGGGCTGGGCCTGCTGAAACTGCTCAGCTGAGCACTGCACTTGGAGTACGCCATGGAACATGTCTCTCTTCCCTGCTCTTCGCAGATGTTTCCTAAGTTCATGTTGCACAGAAAGACCAACACAAATACTGAAGGCACAGACAAGTTTGGCTCTAGGCCAACTGATGTTAGCACAGCATCAATTGAAAGTGCAGAAATGACTAACTACGTAGTGAAGGCTGACCAGGTAACAAATGAGGTCACCTGAGTGACTCAGGTCATAAGAAACACTGGCACTACCCCCACTTTAACTGTCATTTATGCTCACAATTTATTATTCACGGATGATCATGTTTCTTATCAGAAGCAATAAGCAGACAGAGCCTATGTCTGGAGGCCTCTCCGGATCATGTGGCCCATCAAGTCATGTCTGCTTGGCCACCTCAACCTCTGAGGCCAGCACAATGTGGCGGGAAGGGAAGCACTTCTTTGGGAAAGCTGCGGAATCTCCTCCTGCAGGGAGCACTCCAAGTCTTCCCCATGCCTCTTCCAGGTGCCAGCCATGGTGAGGATCATGCACGAGAGACTCTCATCCCCTGTGACTGCCGACGTCAGGCTATTCATGAACATTCTGAGGATGGCTGATGAACACCCTTCTGGTGTGGTGCTGACTCTCCTCCGCTGCGCCCCAACATGTGACAAGTACGGGGCCCACCTGCCTTGAGAGCTCAGGGCTCACCAGGCTGTAGGGCCCTTGCCCTGCACAACTTGTGCAATGGTGTCTGCCAGACAGGCAGAGAGGTCCAGGACCCTTGGGCCCCTCTGCTTCCCAAGCCTGCTGCCAATGCTCCCTCCCTGCCCTTCAGGGTACCAGGGCTCTGTCACCTGGGTCCCCAGAGCTGCACAGGGCATGTTAGTGTGACTGAGATGCCCCTGACACAGAGCTCTGATCCCACAGAGCTGCTGCAATGATGTGGAGAAACATAGGCTCATCGAGTCCCACAGTAGAGAGGGTGCTGCCAACACTGCTCAATGTGATGGAGGATTGGCCTCTGCACAGCATGTTCACTTCTGATGGGGATGACACAGGTGTCTTTGCCCTGGCTGTGAGTTTCTGAAACTGGCTTCTGCTTGCCCCCAGGTCACCTCTCCAGCAGCTCTGCCTCCTTTGCCTGCCCCAGGAACTAGGATGAAACCTGTGCTAGGGGCAGGCTCAGGGGGCACCAGGCCCGCTGCTCTCCCTGTGTCTCCCCTCAGGCCCTGCTGCTTGGACACCTCGGCACTAAACACTGTCTCGGGCTACTTCTTTTGCAGGCAACTCTGGCGCTCTGGGTGATTATCCAGGTGCCCAAGTGCCATGAGGCAATGCACAATTATGCCCCCCACCTGCTCGTGGCTCTGTTAGTTCAAATTTTTGACAGCACAGAGCATGGTGCTGAGGAGGTTGACGCCTTTTGGAAGCAATGCCAGGAAGAACACCACCTTGACACAAACCCCAGCAGGTGTTCTATCGCAGTCCTCTCATCCCTCCCATGTCCCCAGGGTAGAAGCCAGAGATCACAGCATGACCTGGGTTTGCTCTGCACACAGATTTGCAGTGCAGACCATGAAGGCTCTGCTCTGCCGACTGCGGTGTGACAATGTGGTCACGGAAATGGGACGCAAGTGTGTCTGGGACACGCTGCTCTGTGCCCAGACCCAGCACTATGCAGTGGGTCTGCTGGCCAGGTGAGACCCCCTTCACCCCACTGCCCCTGGCATACGTGCCCTTTGCCTGGGGTGCCCCACACAGTCCCTGTGGTCGTGGGCCAGAGGGCCTCGGCACTGAGGGACGGCCGAGCAGACTGGGAAAGGCTGGGAGAGGAGGGTGTCCAGGAGGGTCTGCCTCCCAAAGCACCCACGTTCCCTTCTGGGATGCTGGGGAAAGACCAGACAACTGCGAGTCAATCCTGGGAGAGGTTTGGCCCCCCCACCTCAGGGTGCCTTTTTCTTCCTGACAGGGAGATGCGCCGTGACTTGATGCCCTTGTGTTTCCGCATTGCAAGCCACCTGCTTGGACTGCTCAGCACAGCGGGGCATCGCTGGGATCGGCCCTTCCTGGCATTCCTTGTGGAGGTGAGCCTGAAGGCCAGCACTGCCTGGCTGAGCTGCCTCCCAGCTCTCTGCCTTCTCGTAGCTGCAGCTGCCTGGGATGGTGCCTGCACCCTGTGCTGCTGCCTATGCCCAGCCCTTTGCAGTTTCTGGCACCTGCTGGCCAGGTCCCCTGTCACTGCCCTGTGCCTTTCAGGTCTTCGACTGCCTGGACTTGAGTGAATGTCGTGACAGAGTTCTGGAGATGATGTCAAGATATCTGCAGAGTGAGTGCAGGGAGAGGAGTCGCCTGGCACTCAGAGGCCTCATGGTGCTCATCAAGGATCACTTAATGGTGAGGAGGCAGCAGTTGAAGCTGCACTGGGGAAAGCAGCCTCGTGGGCTGGCTGGGCTTCAGGAGCTGAGGCAGATGCTCCCAGCTCTCCTGCCTCCTGCCTCAGCTGCCCGAGTGCTTCAGGACAGGCCTTTGGCCTCTGGGCCCTGCAGCGGCAGCAGGGTGGGGCTGCAGTGCCAGGGCGGTGTTGGCAGTGCAGCTCTTCATGGCCTCACAGCAGAGTCTTGTGTTCCACACAGGCCAGAAGAATGGGCATCCTGTCTCAACGGCTTGTGGATGTGCTGGGTGATGCAGACAGAGAGGTGGTCAGGCTGTCCCTCTCTGTCTTCATGAATGTTCTCCAGTACAAGGATATCCTGATATCCAGCACCACTGCCCCAAAGCTGGCTGATGCACTCCTACCTCTCTTTGACCATGTAAGGCTCTGTGCTTCCAGCCACGGGCAATGGCTGCTGCCCAGGAACTTTGTGCCCTGTGGATTTTTAGGCTTTTTCTCAGGTGGGCCTTGAGAAGTTGGTGTTGAGATCTTTTCGTCTTCTCTTCCTCCAGGACCACAGCCATGTGCAGCTCCTCTCCATTCAACTTTTTCAAAAGGTGATGGATTTGGTAGTGGATCAGGGAAAAAAGCCCCTGAAGAAAACTGTGAGCCAGAGCCTGCTTCCACTCTTCTTGCACTGCCATGATGAGAACCAGCACGTGGCAAATGTGAGATTTGGTGTGATGCTGGTGCATGGCTGGGAGGGGGTTTGGCTGCCTCCTGCCCTGGCGTCTTGCAGTCTGCAGCCTCCTGCCGGTGAGAGTCCTGTGCCCTGGGCTGCGGTGCCATCTTCACATCTCTTCTGTTCTCCAGGCCTCTATGGAAACACTGCTTTGTGCAGCCAGGTTCCTGAAGAAGAAGAGTCTGAAGCAGGTGGTTAAGGAGACGCTGAAGCAGGCAGTTAAGAAGGAGACGCTGATGAAGATCGGCAAATACCTGGTAAGGACGGCCTGGAGAAAGCCCCCTGACCGTGGGGTTGGCTGCTGTGTCACTGCTCACTGCTGCACCCAGGGGACATACAGGTTCTTCTCCAGGCTCCTGTGGCCCCGAGCCAGGTGCCGATGGAGCCCCGGCCCAACGGGACCACAGGGCGAGGCAGCACCATGGCTGCCCGGGCAGCACTCGGCTCTCTGCCCC
>JAIXNV010000574.1:0-22011 GCA_020917445.1 Riparia riparia
GGGGGGATCATTCAGGATACCAGAAGACCTGAGATTTTCCAGTTATGAAAAAGCAATTTTTCCCTTTGAGAGGATACCCACATCTGCTCCTGGATATAAGTGCAATAAGTGCTGTGTGCCTTACCTGTGCTGGTCCTGCTTACTTCAATGGAAGGTGCATATAAAGTCAGCAGGATTTATCTCCCTGGTTCCTGGTCATGTCAATCTGTTACCCTCCACTTGTGGAAAATCTTCAAAGGTTCTTGGCCTGTTACACTACGGGAAAAAATTCTGTGTAGTTTTGAACAGCAAGATTTGTTTCTGAGGGGGTTTTATGTGCTGTCTTCCCACTCTGAGGACTGTACAAATCCCATTAAAGCAGCAGCCTCTCAAACTACTTCAGGAGGTTTTGGTTGTGGATTTTCTTTCTTTCTTTTTTGGGTATTCAGAAGCATAGGTGAACTTCTAGAATTTTAATTATATCTGTATCTGATGAGCTGCAGCAATGTAAAAGGAGTTTGGGCGAGATTTCATTTTAGATAGCAGCTTAATTAACTGTATTTATAAAAACCACTGCAGCTTTAATTAAATTTCTCTACATTAATTTTGTTATTTAATTGAAATTTTTTAGGGATAGTCTTTACAATTTATAACTCTTCCTGTATGGGAATCTTAAATAACTGATCATAATAATAACTAAAAATAGAACCCAAACTGTACTGAAGTTTTCGTTAGATTTCTACTGGCTTTTTGCAAATAGCAGAAAGTTTGGGATTTTTTTTCCTCCTTAATATTTATTCTGGTTCATGGATTTTGTAATAGGATTGGGCATCTGAAAACTCAACCTGTAAGTGATGATTGAAGATTTATTTTTCTCTTCTCATGTGTGTTGGGGTTGGTTTGTTTTTATCCCATGCTACCATCTGCAAGATTTTCTGACTTGGAGTGAGTCGTGATGTACAGGGAAAGTTATCTGAGTTGTGAGACTGTAAAATTCTGCCCTGTCAGAGAAATAAGTAGGGGAGCAGGTCCAGGAGTGGGAGCAGGCATCAAAGACGCTTCAATCCTTGTGTAGCCTTCTGCAGGCACCTGCACATTTGCAGCACAGCCTGTGGATTCTCTCGAGTTCCCCACTCCTCTGAGAGAGACAAAGAGAGGCTGGAACATTGCGCATCCTTGAGAGGGGATGTGTGCAGGTATTTAAATAAAATCTCGAACTGTGCATCTTCACTCATGAGATGAAGTCATGAGCAAAGGTTAACCATTTCTTTTCACAGTAAGGCTGCAGTGACCTGATGCAGAAATAATAGGTTCTAATAAGCATTACTTGAAAATTAGAAATAATTTCAACCCGTGTTCCATTTCTGAATGTTCACCAATGATCACTGTCCTTCAGTGACAGCACTCTGAACTTCAAATAGAATCTCCTTTCCTCAACTTGAAACTATTTCCACTGCCCTGCATTTCCTTCAAAATTCAAAAATTAATTTCACTGATACTTTGTCAAAGAAACTTTTCCTTCCCAACACTTATTGCATGCATCAGTTGCATAAATGGTAAATTTATGCCCTTCTAGCACAGTTGGATTTTTTTATTGATTTTTCTCATCTGATTCATTAGAGTTCCCTTTTTTTTTTTTTTTTTTTTTTTTTCAGGCACTGTCTCTAATCTGTACAAAACAATAGAAGAAGACTTCATGTCCTTCTTCTGTCATATTTGTCAGGTTACATATTTGAGATAGAGCATACAATCTTGCTTGTTTTCTTTGAGGTACCTTTCTTTCTGACTTTATTTCATCCTGCTTTGTTGTGGTACAGCAAGTTGCTTGAAGTGAAGTTTGATTTCTATGTATTCTTTAATTGTTCAGTGAAATGAGCAGTAAGAGTGTAAATTTCCATGAAGACGTAGACTAATACATAAATCAGTAAGTTGGGTAGGATGTTAGGCTTATGAATTCATGAGCCATTTTCCCCAATATTAGGAAGGGCTTCTAAATGAATCAAAATAACTTGTTCACAAGAGAGTCTGAAATAATGAACATCTTTATGATCTTAACCTACTTGGCCAAATTATAAGATGGTGGTGGTGCTTCTGGGACAGCTGCTGTAGTTGTAGTGTCTTTGATAGCTGATGTAATGTCTTCAGACTGTTTGAGCCATAAAATTACAAATCCAGAAACTGGTGATGATTATTCTCCTTCCTAAAATTTAATGCGCTGATTTTGAAGAGCTGTTTTCTCTAACAAAGAGTTCACATTCTAATATTTTGTATGGCCTGTTTGGTGTACATGTGTGTGTGTGTGTGTGTGTGTGTGTGTGTGTGTGTGTTTGTTTATTTATTTATTTATAAAAAAGAATTTTTGTCTTCTACAGTCATATTCAAAGGACTACATTTCTTCTATACCATTCCATCAAGAAGTTTATCATAACTAATTCCATAGTCATGCATTATTAATTTTTCTAATAAGTTCCATTTTGCAGCTCTCTTGGCAGTGTTTTGTTTAATGGCCTCATTGGCCAGGTACATTTCAGCCACAGCACAGTTCTTGAGCACAGGAGATGCCCAGTTTAACATTTGTAGAACTTAAATGCTGACACACTGTCAAACCTCAGGAAGGCCAGGATTCAAAAGAGGCACCAAGCCTGTGGTTATTTTATAGCTGTGAAGCACAGCTGAAGTCAAAATACTTTGCCTTTCTACCAAGTATGAAGCCAGTATTCAGTTACAATTTATTGTGATGTGTATTTTGCTTTGCTTTTAAAATAGTAAATAATATTCAAGTCTGATAACTCAATAATGTGCTTTGGGTTTACACATTTGTATAGCAAGTTCACAGTGTGGGAAATATGTTCACAGTATGACAGTTCACAGTGTGGGAAATACAACTTTTAGAACATGACTTCCATTGTTCCTAATATTCTCTATTTAGTATATGCTGGTAACAAAAGGAAACATGTAAATGGCTTATTCAATCTGCATTTGTGATATAAATGGTAGAATTCCTAAAGACTGTGACTAGAACATTTTGAATATAAATACTTTAGCATACTATAATATGAATCTATTAGGGAAGAAATGTTAGCTGCCAACATAGGAGTTGGTGAATGGTTTCCCAATTAATGAGAAAATCCCACTTCTATTGTTAAACAAGAGCTTGTAAAAGTGTCAGAAAACTGGCAGGCAAAATGGTTTTGGTGATGTAGGAATCGAGATTAGTAATGCATTTTCTCAAGGGAACAAGGTTTGAACAAGTCCAAGGTTTTATTTAAAACTTCTAAGGCCAGGGAGAAAAAGAGAACTATACTAAAATTGCATCTTTTATCAGCCTAACTCATCTTTGAAGGCACTCCTCACATTTCCAGTGTTATTGATTCTGTTTTGAACCATAATGCAGTCACAAATGAATGATCATCACTCTGGATATACCTCATTTCTGTAACTTCTGTAACTTAATGGGTAGTCATGACTGTACTGTAAAAGTGCATATCAGTGCCACTGAACCTGTGCTGGATCAGAGACAAGAAAAAATGTTGGTCCTGGAGTGAATTAGTTCTCTAGAAGTGAATTTGTTTGTGCCTCCTTAACTCAGCATATTTAACTTTATGCAGTGAGATATATTAAAAAAAAAAAAAAAAAACACCCAAAAAAACAATCACAAAAACTCCCTGCCTGTTTAAAAGTGTCCCATCTTTTATATTCCATCCATTACATTCCAGAAGTCCTCCAGAGGCCTTCAGGCAATTCAGATTTTTGCAAATTAGAAAATGGTTTGATTAGAATGTGGTGGAGTTTCTGCTGGTCTTATTGAAGGAAAAACAGCTAAACTTTAATTCTGTACTTTTTAGATATTATTCTGTGCTTAAGTAGACCATATTTTTTTGTAATGTTTTCAAAGTGTAGTCAGAATTTAAGTTCTGGGATTATTTTGGAAGGAAAGAGGCTGTTGTATCTTTGTACTCCTCCCCATATGTTTATGCTCACATGTCAAAACAGATTTTCTGAAAACAAGGGAAACAAAAATATGCTTGAGCGCTGACAAGCAGGTATGTAATTTGTTCTTGCAGCACTAGGCTATCACAACAGACACACAGATGGTTGTCTGGAAAAAAAAATAAAAAGCCCTGTGAAATGAATTCAAATCCAACTACCTCTGTATAGACTTGGAAGGATTTACCAGTGTCATGGAAAGTATTGCAGATTAACTCAAACACAAACAGAAAAAACAACAAAAACAAACAAATAAAAAAAATCCATGATTATTATTTTGAATCAATACAGACACAAGACCAATTTTTCTGTTTGAAAAGAAAAGTGAACTGGAGTGGGCAGAAAAGTAAATTTTTAAGAGGCCTAACCTGTAAATTGCTGTCTTATTAGGGAATCCAATACCTTTTTTTTTATTTTTTCAGCTTTACTTTTGGCCACTCTTTTTAAAGAATAGGAGGAACAACCTTGCTGTGAGGCAGTGCAGGCAGTGCATTTTTGGAATGTGCAGGCTACAGAATCATGGAATGGAATGGTTTGATTTGGAAGAGTCCTTTGAAAATCATCTCCTCCAGACTCTATGCAGTGAGCAGAGACATCTTCCACTAGATCCAGCTGCTCAGAGCCCTAACCAGCCTGACCTTGAGTGATTCCAGGGACTTGGGGGGGGTGGCTGCTAGGTAAGAAAGGAATAAAACTCAGAAAGCAGGACAAGAAAAAAACAGAACTCTTAAACTCTGAAGGATAGCTCTAACATGCAGAATGTGATAGTATGAAGGAAAAAACAGGAGCCCAAGCAGAACCTAGTAGGAAATTGGCAGTGGTGAGAAGGAGAAGCAAAATGGGAGGTGAGGGAACTTGCTGGTATTGGAAGCGGGAGTCACAGCAGAAAGGATTTACCTCTAAGTGTTATATGCATTGCTTTGCAATTTTGTCTTTCAAAAGAATCTGAACTATGAAGAAATTAGTACATTTTGCTCATATGAGCCTACAAAGTTGTGCTTTTCCTTTACCAAATTATGCACTCCTGTGTTACCCTGGTTTTTCTGAGTTTTTTAAAGCCTTTTGAATTTTCATAAAAATGGAACCAGATCTTTTAGTTACTGTAGAATATTAGAAGCAGTTCTACCTTTTTCCCACATATGTAACATAAACAAATCCTTTGTTTTTAATTCTTTGTCCTTTGCTTGCATATTTCTAACCTGAAAACAATTGTAACTGACAACTGGTCTGGCCACTGAGGCTGAAGAGTGGAAACCCCAAAAAGCCAATCTTTGGCCAGACCCACAAATGTATAAAAAGTAAGAAATAAACAAAGAGGCTCTCTCGGAGGAACCCTCTGCCCTGCGAAATCTCTTGTCTCTCATGTGACTGCTTTGCATATCACAGTCACACTCCTGAGATAGATGATCCTGCCAGTTTTTCTCTCATATGATGGACATTGACAGTACAAGATCTGTACTCTTGGTTTCTCAGCTGCTGCTTTTTTCTCCTTTTCCCCCCCTGATTGTCATGATTGTTTTCTCTTGTATAAGACAAGTGCCAAATAATAAGACAGTGTAATGACATGGGCAGCTGAACTAGAAACACCCTGATAGAGTGTATTTCCTTGGGGAAATGCCATGGAATGGTCTACAAGGACATATATTTCAAAATCAAATGCAACCCCAGTTTCACCATGGATGTTTTTCTCTAAAATACTTGTAGGGTTGGAAAGTCAAGTTTTTTTGATTCTCACTTCACCCTGGTCAGTTCACCAGCTCTTGTACAGGTTTCTCAAACTGTAGTTTAGAAAAGTTACTTTGAGATTTGTACAGCGTCATGTCTGCCACTGCTGGCAACTGTAGAGGATAAAAATTACCCAGTCAAAAGCAATTACAGATCATCAGAGTGGAATCTGGCTTCTGCAGCCAGCGAGCAGTTACGGACATAGGAGACTGTAGGCCAGCTTTGCTATTCCAGCAGTATGTAATCAAAGCACTTGTTTGTTCAGAGGAATCTTACTGTACAGCAGAGTTACTGACTGAATAGACTGTCTAAATAATGCCTTCCCCCTTAGGTTTGGTTGAGTAAGAGTTTTGGGTTTTTTTCCTGAGACTGAGGGATGACTATGGAGGTTGTGCAAAGACTATCAGGGTAGGAAAGACGAGACATAGCAGGGGTTGCAGAGAGTGAGTTCTAATGATAGAAAGAGAAAGGAAAGGAAAAAATCTTACTACAGAGGGGTTTTACCTTTTTTTAATAGATAAATTCAGATAAGCATAACAAAATTAATGACTAAATTATATTAATAGGCAAAGAGAATGAGTAAAACAGGTGGACTAAGAACTTGTATGGCCATGTATATAACAGAAACAAAGTTTCATCTACATAATACTAAAAGTAAGGACTTATTGATTCTGAATGAACAGAGAACAACTAACCTACTAGGATGGAATGGTTTCAGAGCTAAATGGCTCAACATCCACAATTTTATTCCATAGGGTTTTCATTAAATTAAGAAAGTAAGTGTGAACACAAAAGCTCCTAGTCAAATCTTTGCATTTTCTGTTTGTAAACTTCTGATTTTAAATTAGTCCTTTCTATATAAAGTTACACAAGACTCAGTGCACCTTTAAATTCATTTGTATATGTCATTCAAATGTATAAATTCATTGCAGTAAATAGTATATTGAACAAACATGATTTCATTTGCTTTTTACAAATGATCTGATTATTTGTATTGGACAAGAATTGTCCAAAAGCTGACATAAATTTATTTCTGCCTTCAGATTTCTTTAGAAATCCTAGCCACCCTGATGCCTTCCTGCAGGTTGACCCTGGCTAAATCCCAGGTGCCCTGCAAAGCTGCTCTGCCAGTCCCCAACTCAGCAGGGAAATTTCAGTGGGTATTGTAATGGCTCATGGATCAGAATAAGGACAAGGAGAAATCAGCCACTCCATCTTCTGTGACAAGCTGCCAGAAGCTTCCCCCATGTCTGACAGAGCCAACACCAGCCAGCTCCAGGAGGGCCCTGTGCCTGTCATACACTGATGCTGTTACCTTGGGTGGATTTCTTACCTTCTATAACCCCTGAGAATAAATTTCAATCTGAGAAGTATTCATGATTTTTTTTAAATTAAAATATGTCATCTGCTCTTCCAGGATTTGGTGTCAGTTTTACTGAAGGAATCAAGTCCATCCTTGTTTCTTAAACTATGCTATTAAAGTGCTCTTTTGCTGCTTTTTAAAGGAATTTTCGTAGAAATAATGAATGGCATCACTCTTAAGTTTTATGAGTTATGAAACTGTTGGTTTTATTTTTTAGTCTTGTGGAGTCCTTTCTTGAGCATGTCCTTCATTAAGTCTTTCACAAACAGATTTTTTTTCAAGAGAATGCTGATTTGTTCCTTTATTTACCGAGCTTGAAGCCCACGTGTCAAACTGCCACTGTGATAACAATAGCTTGTGAGTTAGACATTCAGAAAGGGTTTCTGACTTAGTAAATTAAAATTTTGTAACTGCCAATTAAACTGCCTGTCATTGGATTATATGGTGCTGCTATACAGATACTGCAAATTCAGGTTTTGAGTCTGGCTTCAGTCTGTGTGGGAAATCTTGTCTTTGCTTCTCTCTTATCCTTACTCCTCATTTCACAAACTTGAATTGCACTCCCCTTGAGTGGCACTTCATCTCAGGATCTCCATCTTTCTTACTGTCTAAATTCTCCAAAATCTCTTCTATTCTTAGAGCTTCCCAATTCTCTGCTCTCAGAAACAGATGAGTAGTAAGGCAAGCCTAAAGAGAAATAAATTATTTACTTGGGGAGGAGGGGAGTTATAAAAAGCAGATAGCTGTGGAAATAAGCTGGCAAATTTTAGGAGAGGTTTTTATGGCATTCAATAATAAATAACAAAAGCATTTTTCATAATGTGATGTATTTTCTGGAGGTGAAATGTTATTTCTGCTGGTTGAAGCTGTGCAGATGACAGATATATTTTAACAACTCTACCACTAAATGCACAAGTTTGTTCTATTCATTATTTAACTGATATGTAGAAAAGGTATGTTAAATATTTGCACCAATATTAAGTCTTTGAAATGGCAACAGTCAGTGCAGACCAGTCATAGTTTTCCTGGAAATACAGAATATCTGAGCTTTAATTCCTGTGGGGTTGCACCTTGGAGTTTTGTTCTACTGGGAAGGAAGAGCCCTCCCTCTCTGCTCATGGGAGGACCTGAATCTGTGATGTGGATAGATCAGGGGGTTGAACAAAACCATTTTCAAAGATTTTAGCTTCATCTGAGACCTTTACAGATTGACAGTGGTAAATAGGGTATTCAGCTTTTCAAAGAGGAGGCTAACAAAAACAGATTTAAGATGAAAACAGTGTGTGACATTACTGGAATTACTGGAACAAATTTTATGGTACTTACCAAGTGCAATAGATGATAATGGG
The DNA here is from genome assembly GCA_020917445.1 of Riparia riparia. NCBI lineage: Eukaryota > Metazoa > Chordata > Aves > Passeriformes > Hirundinidae > Riparia > Riparia riparia. The sequence continues at coordinate 8,404 of JAIXNV010000574.1, forward strand.
GTTTTCTGACTCATGTGAAGTGATGGTTTTCTTGCACACATGCATGCACTGTGATCCTTCATGCTAGGATAGCTTTTAACCTTTACTGTGTACCATTTACATCCTCAGTAAAGATGTGGCTTTGCATTATTTATTTATTCATTTGTTCATTATAAGCATCTTTTCTTTTCAAACAGAAGAAACTGGAAATCGGAGACTGTATCTTCCAACTTAGAGTTTCTTAACATTTTGGTTTAGCAGTATGGGCTATATATAACTCAGGTTTTGCTTTTGTGTCAATTGAATTCACTCACAGATTAGAAAGCATAAATACATAGATTTTGGCCAGCTGCAGAATGAAGGCAGCTCCTCTCACAAGTCATATCACACTATTATAGGAGTGTTGCCATTATCTTCAATCAGCACAATATCACTCCTATCAGCTATTGCTCCCATTTGAACAGTTATTTGCCTAAAGTGATTTTATTATCTTTCAGTGTGCTATATGCATGTCTTCCCCAGGGAGGAAGAGAGGCTTTTGTGCAAAATCAGGAGCTGTAGCAGTATTCAAAGAAGTGCCAGATAACAGGGAGCATCAAGCACTGATTGTGTGGTTGTTCCCAAGCTTGAGCAGCTGCTGGGATATGGAACATTCTGCAGAAGTCATTGAGACTGAGAGGCTGTCTTCAAAAGGTTCATTGGACAAGAACAATACATTAAAGTTTGCTTAATCCATCCAGCCAGTAATTTCATTAAATGAAGTTTTTCTTTTCATGTCGTGTCAGCACTTGATTGACAAAGTCGTTTCAGTCATCTTGAAACAGAGCATTATACTCTTGAGATTTCCAGATGTAAGAATATGGATGAAACAAGCAAATAATGTGAATAGATCGCTTTGTAATAAAACTGCACCGACTGACACCATCCTACTTGTTTCACCCTGCACAGCTAAAAAAGAAACCAAAGATGTGATCTTTTTGGGGTAATTTTAGGACTAAGGATTATTTAGAGTGAACAGACTTATCACCATTGGTGTAAGTCTCAAAGAAGAACAGAAGGAGAGAGCAGAAAATGTTAAAGAGAGAGGATTAATACAATGGCTGCTGCATGTAGAATCCTTTTTGTACATTATCACTCTAGATGTACCCCTGTAAAGAACATTTCTGTATTACCTTCTACCTTCTCCTGAGCTTTCCGTATCCCTCTTCCTCCATGCTTTCAGTCATCCCAAGAGTCCTCCTCCTTGGCATGCAAACTCACTTAGGAAAACTAAGCTCTATAAAAGTCAAATTTATACATACCTTTACAGGGTTATTCTGACATGTATGTGTTAGTATGAGCAGAATTGTCTCAGAAGGTGCATATTTCTCTTAATTTCTGATTGAGAAAAAGCCTTTTGGCTCTCTCACCTTACAACTCCTGAGTTAGGATGAATAAAATTCACACAGACTTCCCTGTATAAGTTTTTCCATGCATAGTCTAAGCAATTCTTCAGCTCTTATTTATAAACATTATTGGATAAAATTGAGAGGTTTATTAGGTATTTATGTTAAAAAGTATTTTCATTGCATTTAGAGCAGCAACATGGGTTTGGGAATGTGGATTGAAATTATAAAAGTGAATGAATATGCTTAACAACAAATTAAGACAAGAATGGGAAATAGTGGGAAAGACAGGAGTGAACATCAAAGTCTCTTGAATACTGATGGGATGATGATCCCAGAGGAATCAGATGGCAAATGAGTGAAGGGAGCTGAAGGTGGTGAAGGAAAACACTTTGAAATGGTAATCAGCTAAAAGTAGTGCTGAATAAAGACAATACTGACTGAAGCCTCTGTTTCTTTTAGAAGTAACCTGCATTAAATACAGGTCCACGCTATGAGAATTCTCACTTGCATTTATGAGCTGCTATTCCCAAAACTAATACTAGTAATGGCACTAGAAATTCACAGATCTGGGGGAAAGGAGCAATAAAACTAATACAATGAAAGATCAATGAAAGTGAGGGAATGTAACTAGAACTATAAAAGAATAATCTTCACTGGTGATGCTCAACCAATACAGGATTATTGCATAGGCATTTGTTCTACGGCAGATATAAAACATTTCTTGCGTGACATTGTACTTACAGTTCCCCAGGTCACCAAAGAACCATTTCCCTTGGCACAAAAACAGTATATATTACCGTACCTTTCAGAAGCAAATGGTATTTTCAGTGCAGCATGAATTTATTATTTTGTATTAGCACAATGAGAGAAAAAAAAGAAAAAGAGAAACAGGGAAAAAGAAAATCAAAATAACCATAAAATCTTGTTAAGAGAGAGTATGGCTTTACCTTAGGGATGGATTATGAAACATTAATAAAGAGTATTTTCAAATTAAGTACAAAAAAGAAATTAATTTAAATATTTTGGAAATATTTTTAAAGATAATAGAAAGAAGTCAGTTCTAATTCAAAAGTATAAAAACTATAGTGATGAGAACATATTTTTAGCAGAGAAGCAAAATAAAAAAGGTCACAGGAAAGCCCTTTTTTATGTCATTATAGTGTATGTTAAGGAGACATAACTGTGTTACACATAATGTTGTTTTCTGTGCATGCCCTAAAAGTGAAGAGAAAATGCCAAAAAAACCACATCTATCAAACAACCTTGTTAGGGTAGGAACAGTACATGGTTAGAGCCTAAAAGGACTCATGTTTTGACAACAGCAGAATCATAATTGATGGTTTAGCCTTTTCCTAGATACTTGTTATTTAACACATGTAACTAGGAAAAAACATCGAAGACATTTTTTTCTTGTGAATAATGCTTACCACAATTTTTAATCCAGAACCTTCCAAATGTCCTGTGTTTTTAGCACAATTTAATAAGATTTAATAACACTGACAAACCAGAAATTTTGATGTTCATAGTGCAAAAAGAGAGGACTCACTTCAGATTTGTCCCTGCTTCCTGATTCCCTTAGGCTTCTGTTGCTCAGTTTTAATTGCAATTGTTCACTCAACCCTCTGCTGTGAGCCACCAACATTCCTGTTAATTCCTTCAGGCTCTCTGCAGCTGATCCAGGTGTGTCTTGGTTGTGGGGCCTAGAGATGACCACAATGCACCACCTAAAGATTATAGGGATGTTGAGTAATCCTGAAGGATAAGTTTAAACATGAATCCTGAATGTTCCTTAAAAAAGATAAAAAATTATGTGGAAACATTTCAAAGTATATCGTATGAAGGTAAGCAGGTGCCTTGACCTCAGAAGTCAGATTTGATCTCAGGAAGAATATATGCCATGCTGAGCTCCTCACTAGACAGTTTTACGTACCACAGAACATATTCCCTCCCTAGCTGCAGGCACCCAGCTCCCGCTGACTTTGAAAATGTCAAACTGCATCAAAGTTAGATTCATTTTAAGATCAATAACCTCCCAGAGGTTCAGGGTAGCCTATACATTTTAGTTTCTCTTTTCCCCTGCTTACAATACAGAACTAAGAGTATATATAGTTTCAGCTTTCTGCTGAGGGCAGAGGAGAAATCGCTGGATCTATAGGTCTGCACAGTGAGAGCTCCAAGGAGTATATTTTATGGGAACATATGGGAGATACAGAACAGCTTTAAACTAGAATGATATCTTGGAAAAAGAGCTCTTGAGAACTTGTGTCTGGGGATTAAGGGGCAGACGAGTACAGGGTGTAGTGGGTGTCTGCTGTAGGCCACCTAACCTTACTGCAGAGCAAGGCAAGCAGAAATAGCATCCATGGGGGGTCAGCCTCATTATTTGCTGGAGAGACAACCTAGCAGGTGTAAGCAATGCAGTGAGCTCCTGGGACACTTCCCGACATAACTGATGGAGGAGCCGGTGCAGACAGATGCTCTGCTGGACCTCACACTCACAAACAAGGAGAGGCTCACTGGGGAGGTGAAAATCGAAGGCTGCAGTGACCATGAGACCACAACTTGGACTTCAGGAGAGCAAACCTTGTCCTCTTCAGGGATCCGCTTGGAAGAATCCCATGGGATAAACCCCTGGAAATAAGAGAGGTCCAAGAAAGATCATTGATAAGGAAGGAGCACATTCTAAAAAGCTCAAAACTGGTCCATCCTGAACAGCAGGGAGTCCAGCAAGAGTGCCAAGGGTCCTGTGTGCACGAACAAGAAGCTCCTTGCAGAACTCAAATATATAAAAGGGACTACACAGAAAGAGGGAGCTGGGACAGGTAACCTGGGAGAAATATAGAGGCATTGTCCCAGAGTACAGTGATGTGGTTAGGCAAGCCACAGCCCACTTGGACTGGAATCTGCTAGGGGGTGTCTATGGGTATTTATTTATTTGAATTTGAAGCTAATTGTAAATTGAAAACTTTTTGTTGGTGTAATGCTGCTTTCTGAGAAAAATAGTAGCTAAATATCAATGTTTGTAAAATTGGTTTATTGGCATACTATAAAAGGAATACAGCAAGGAATCTGGCAGAAAAAATCGATGGTATTAATTAAATTGCATAGAAAAAGCAATATTAAAAAAGAAATAATGTGGTTGGACAGTGAAGAAATGCTCACAAATGAAGGGCAGCACAGCGGTTTCTGGTACTTTTGAAAGGCTGAGCCCATGCTCAGCTCATACTGGTTTCATTAAATATTTTATATCCTACAAAAGTGCATGAATAGGAATGAGGAGCATTCAGTGATGTGAAAGGCCTTGCAGAACCACCACCAGCTTTGTGTGATGGCTTCTGTGGGAGCAGTGTGGATGTCAAATGAGAGGCCTCCCTGAGAGAATATCTTTGATCCCCAACAAAACAAATAACGTTTTCTAAGAGAATTGTTTCTTAAAGACGTTTGTTCTTAAGATTTCACATGGTTTACCACTGTTTTATTCTCTCCAAAATTTGATGATTTTTTGTTATTTAAACTTTTAAGACCTAACTTTCATTCCTTAGGCATAGAGATAGAGAAAGGCCAAAGTACACAGATTTATGATTATAAAACAAAAGCCTAAGAAAAGATAGCTGCTTATTCACAGTAGACATATTAATTCAAGGAGATAATTTTTTATTTAGTTTTCTAAGGCTCTATGCCCCAAGCTTTTAGATGTTATATTACATTTTATTCTTATTTCATCTGAAAATATAAAAAAAAACCCAGTCAAAGTACAATACATGTGTTCTACTATTTCTTATGTTTGAGGTGGGTTTTTTTTGAAAGGGGAATTAAGTAATTCAGATTTTAACCTGCTGAAGTATCCATCCCACTACGTCCCAAAAATTTGAATTTACTATTTATAACATCTATATACTATTTTAACATCTGTAAATGCATGCATATAGCATTGTACTTACTTATTTTTTTTCTTTAGTGTGGAAAATGAACACCTTTTTACACTCTCAGAATGTTTCAGAACACTGAACTTTTCACCAGAAAACTAATCGTCCTTAGCCGTTTTTTCAACTCTGTAAATGTCAAGACTTAAACCTGAACTTCAGCGCCTGGGAACAATGGCTATCAATTGCCTTTCCCCCCCTGCTGCTCCTCATTAACAGCACAAAATGTGCTTATTTAAATCCATCCTTATCGCCTAATGTACAAGGAGCAGCGAGTGACCGAATTCAGCCGCTATTAGAAGTACCGCAGATCAGATCTTCCCGTTTATTGATTTGTGCAGAACATCCCCAGCGCCGCTTTGACAGCTCTGAGTCAGTGCGAGCAAAGAAAGAAGCTTTTCAGCTCTTGGGAGGAGAATTGCTGGGCAACATTAAAGAGGGTCTCGGAGAAGCTGGTTTCCTTTGATATGCAGTCAAATTGGCTGTGCTCAGAGTCAAGGTCAGGAGGCTGTGGAAATGCTATGAATATGGTGGGGAAATTAAAGGAGTGTTATTTTAATAAGTATTGTGTGTATGCATGCTGATTGATACAGAAAATTGCCCTTTTTGTGAGAACAGCTTTTGGTGAAGTGAATTTTGACAAAAAAAAAAAAAAAAAAAAAAAAAAAAAGGAAAGAAAAAGGAGATTGTGTATCCTTTTGCTGCTGCACTAAATATAGCTGTTCAGATGAGAATCTTCTTTCCCTTTTTTCTTGCCATTTTTTTCTCAGAATCCCAGCCATTCAACAGTTGCCTTAACTCTTTACATTTAGCACTTTTTTAAACTAGTGCTCTCATTTCTCCTGTTTCATGTTAATAAGTAGTAAAACCTGCTACTTGCACGCCTTCATGTAATTTTTTTAATAACTTCCTTGCCAAGTTCACCGAATGTGAATCCTCTGAGCGTGTTGAGCACAGAGGCACCCAAGCAGTCCCCTTGGCTCATGCAGCCACTCATGGCAGAGCAGTCCAGCTGCAATCAGAGCTCAGATAAGCACCTTGGGGAGATTTCCTCCACTGAACTAGTTCAGTTGAAAATCAAAGCTATGAGGATTATACCACAGCTGGACCAAGGCTCTTATGTCTCTGTAGTGTTGTTAGATCCGAGAGGACGAGATTGATGGATTGACAGAGAGATCATTTTTATTGCTCTTTGCTGAGGTCACTCCTTGTTTGCAGGCACAACTTCAAGAATAAGATGGGTGTGCCTCCTTCCTCCAGCACATCTTTGAGTAGTTCAGCAACTCCAGCACTCCTGGACAGCTGCTGTTGGGTACTTTTTGAGAGCATGGAAAATACTGAGAATTAAACAGCTCATATTTCCTTCTTGATCTAGGCCTGCTTTGCAGTGTGGACATAAACACAAAAGAACACTTTATGTCATAAAAATATTCTCAGTCAAACTTGAAAAAATGAAAAAACAAGACAAACTCCCCACACATTATTTAGTAGTAGACCCAAGTTAAACCCATCAAATCCTTACTCTGACTGCAATGGAGCTGTTATAAAATGTTGCCAAGGTTGAACCCCACATTAGGTAAAGCACTTAGAAATTATTCCTAACAACTGTATAGCAGAGCTTTGCTTTTGTTATTGATGTAATTTGTTTTTCTGAACCTGATTACAGATTCAGTTCACACGGCTTCATCCAAGTGATAGGAAACAGAATTTGTTTCGTCAAGTGTTTCTGAAGTCTTTAAAGGATAAGGACTTAAGGACTTTAAATAATTTTTTACTTGCCAATTTTTTTTAGCAGAAGCTGTTTCTGTACCATGTCGATATCACTTAAAATCAGCATAGGATCTTTAATATCACCATTTTTAGCCTCAAGTATATTTACTGCACTGCTGCGGTTCTTTCACTTGTTATGATTGAAAGAAGATAAACGTTATGCAAAACATTGGATTAAATAAATAAAGGAAATCCATGTCTTTTCAAGCATGTATCCCCAGTGAAGAAAAGCAACGGTTCAAGTATCCCAATTACAGAAAATTCTGATGTTTAAGTAAAAACTAGATATAAAATATTGTGATGCATTTAAATCAAATTCTCTTATGATAAAGCAATAGCTGACTTTTTAGAAAGCTACTTATTTTATTTATTAGTAACATTTCTTGTGGAGAAATACTGTGGAGTTTTACCTAAAAAGTACCCAAATGACATTCACAGCCCCATCACTCCCACATCACTCCAATCCCATGGAGATTGGAGCAGATGACCACTCTGGTCCCTTCCAACTTTACCCATCCAGTGATACTGAATGTTGCATTCTGGTAATAGCACCTTTAAAGTAGTATTTTTTTCATGGCTAAACCAACACTATGGAAATCAGAAGAAAATTTTTTCCTTCATTAACAGTATGGGGTTTTTTCTTCTCCATAAAGCAAGGAAAATGAATGCTTGAATGCGCTTGAAAATTTTGCAGTTTCCTTCCCACATGGCTCCAGTTGTTCACAACATTTTGTTCTAACTGCTCTTGGTTCAGAGCATAGCAAACAAAAATGCAAGAGATACTGTTTGTGCTCATTTTGGAGGAGCCTATTTCACTCGATTTTAAGGAAAAACAAGAACAAGAACAAAAAAAAATTGGGAATTACTTATGGCTTGTTTCTGAAAAGTAAGAAGCACTTTTACATGCCAGTGAGAATTTTTTCCAAGAATTATGTAACTTTTAGGAAGACTTATATGGATAGAATCTCCTCCATATTGTTGGTGTATAAGTCACTCAGCCAACTCTGATTTTATTGGATCAGAGACACATTCTTCTGTAAGTTTAAGCAAGGATGGTTTTGGTGAGTATTTTTTGTACACCATTATCTGAATTATTGTGGGTTCAGATTCTGTTATTTTACCATTTACATATTAGTTTTGATAAAATTTATAGAAACTGACTGCAATAATCTTCCTTGCTGTACCACCAACAGCAAGTTCATCTTTTACTGCCTTTTACCTAAAAGGTAGTATTCCAATACATCAACAAGTGGTATTTCCTGGCAGCCAAGCGGAATAATGTTTTGTACTCTCAGGTGATATCTCCTGGAGAATACTCAAGATTTCTCAATGTTGTCTTCTTTTCTGCCTAGACAAAATCTACCTCTAGAAAAAGGTATTTCCTGGCTCACTTCCAAAGCTGTTCAGTTGCAAAGTTTACCCTGAAGTGTGTAAGGTATTTTATTTTGCTGATGTACATATACATCTAAAATTCTTCAGGTGAATAATTTTGTGCAGTTTAAAGGTCACTTGGGTATTTTGAAGAGATTGGAATTCTCAGTTTTAGAACACTTATAGGAGTTGTATCAGCCATGTGCTGGCAGTGGTCATGTGTACTAAAAGGTTCCCATGCCCTTTTCTGACCATTATTTGGCTGTTGGAATTTTCCTATATGAAACACTGCTCCCCACTGTGTTTGCAAAGTTCTCATTCTCTTTTGGGATTCTTCATGCCAGCAAGTACTTTTTCCATCCTGGTTGACTTAATGAAAAGTATGTACTTCTATAAAGGAAGAGCCATATATTTCTTTATTAACCAGTATTTCCTAATGACAAAATAAGTATGTTATGAGGTAATTTAAGACAATTCTAAAGAGCATATACATTTTCATTACATTTCTTCCAGTGGTTTTTATTTGCATGTGTTTAGGTATGTTTAAGATTATCTTTTTAGTCTCCATTGAAAGGTCATTCCTTGGTTAAAAATAATAGCACATCAGTTAATGATTCCGTACTTAAGCTAATTATACCGATGACCAGAAGCAGCCCTTTTGTGGTTTTCCATGCACTCACAGACTTCCCCAGCTTGTATCTGTGCAGTGAATTGGGTGTGAACTCAAGCTCAAAGTCAGTCCCTGGCATGAAGCACTGCTTAACAAAAACATCTGTCCATGCAATTCAGTGGGAAGCCAGAAAAGATGACATAGAAATGAAGGAAGCTGCAGGAAAAGCGCATGAAAAAAAGGTTTAAGGAAAGAATGCAAATGGGCATTTTTGCTTATAGTGTTAGTTTTAGAATTGTAAGCAAATAAATCATGTCTAGGAAATAAATTGCTATTGCTTGATTAAACAATATTTTGGGTTCTAGGGGTTATCTGGCAAACACATACGGTCATATCAGATAGCTCATTAATTCTATCATTATTTTTTCCCTTCTCACTGTATCATGCCCAGTTACTATTCAACAGTTCCCTCCTACCAGCACCCCAAAAAAATACCCTGAAAGTTTTAAAATGTGGATTGCTTTTTACTTGTGCAACCTATTTGTTTCTTGTTATATATATCACAATTAGGGCAATAAAAATATACTTACCTTCTGCTTTGCCAGCGTTGATGGAACATGTTTTCTTACAGGCAATATTTACATGAACCTGGTTCCTATCAGTTATTTGATTTAGTACATTTCAAAAATATTCTATCATTACTTTTGAGTGTTTTTTCCTTTTTTTATCTAATCCAATTCTTGGGCCTAACTTAATTACATCCTTCTAGCATATAGGCTATAAAAGTACTGTTAGATGTCGCTCATACACCAGGGAATCTTATTGTAACCACCCCCTTTTGGCTGCTTGCTCAATACTCCACTGAAATTTTCAAGGGTAGAGACAAAATCAGTCCTAAACTATTGTCTCTGTTTTCATGCAGTACACCAACCCAACAAAACATTAGGATTATGTTCTTCAAAGGTCTGTTCTGAGGAAAGGGTTGAGGGGCCATGATTTGACTGATTAAAAGAACAGTGAAATGTTTGTACCAGCTGCTCTCTTTTGATAAACCTCATTTCAGCACTTGATTAAAATGTGTTTATGCTGTCCACGTTAAAAGAGATTACTTTTCACGTGCTGATTTATAATACTGTAGTTTCAAAAGTACTTTAGAAGTAGTTTCAGAAAAGTATTAACAGATGGATGTTCTGACTTCAATATTGACAAGCAGCACTCATACTATTTTCGGGTACATCAAGTCAGGACAGTTTGCTATACCTTTATGTATCAGCTTTTTCATTTTCAGCTTCTTCTAGCAGCAGTGAAGATGGGGGACAACAAACAAAACAAAACAAACAAACAAACAAACAAAACCTCCTCTTTTTTTTTTTTTCTTTTTTTTTTTTTTTTTTTTTAACCTTCTTTTTTCCCAGTGACACATTTAATCTCATCTGAAGACCCTGAAGGATAACAATTGTTGCAGGAAACTGCTTAATTTTAAACTGAATGTTCACTAATTAAAAAAAAAAAAAAACACAAAACAAAAACCAAAAATCTGATTATAATTGCTCCTTGTTTCTTGTCTAGAAAAGAGTAATTTTTTTTCTCCTCTCTTAACAGGTGGCCGTCGATGAGCGCATCAAGCAACTGCATGAAGCCCACAGGGATTTTGGCCCTACTTCCCAGCATTTTCTTACCAGTGAGTAATTTCTCATTTCCCATTCTTCTTGTGCAGTTTGTATACACATTTAATTGATCATTTTGTAGCCATGTGCTAGTTGATGTTGTTATGAGTTTCTATTTTATACTGTATTACAATTTTTTTTTTTTTTTCCCCCCCTGGGTGCAGAGAAGTGTTAAATAAGTTCATATTGTCCAGGTCCAGGGTAGAAGGAAAACATCTGCCATTGTAAAGTCTCTTTGTCCCCAGAGATCTCTGCAAAGATCCCAAATCTCTGCAAGGCTCATCTTCACTGTTTGGGGGGGTCCCTATAGGACTATCAAATTAAAATTATGTTAAAAAGCCTTTCTGATGATTTTAACCCAAAAAGGATTAGAACCCCGCCAAAAACCTGAAACAACACAGATTTGGTTTATCTGTTTGAAGAATAGTTCAGCTCCAAAAAGGGGCAAAATAAGACCTGCAAGAAAAATATTTTACAGGATTTATTACTTAGCAGAGCAGTGAGAGGATCAAAACTGGGGTGGGAGAGTTGGCAGAAGAATGGCTGCTAAGTAAACTTTTTACAACTCTGCATAAAATATAATTGCCAGCAAAATTCCCACTTCACCTCCACAAGCATTCTTTCATCAAGGATGTTTTGAAGTACACTGAAAGACAGCTTGAAACACCTTCAAAGCTCCGAGGCAGTGACTGAAGTGAAGCTTCTTAAAGGCCATGTCTTTTCCATTGTTCTTCAATTAAGGAAAGTAAACAGTAAAGCTTTATTTAAGAGATTATATCAGCAGAACAGAACACAGTCGCAGGATAATGGTCTCCTACATGCAGAGGGACAAGCTATCCAGACATCAGGAATAGATGTTACTATTATTGCACTGCTACGTTCACAGTGGAATAGAGGACAAACTTTTCCTCTGCTGATACTGCATTGTAATTTTAATAGGTTAACCATTTTCCCACTGAAGATCTCAATGGGAAACTGAAAAATCTCAGCAGATGACCTGCAAAAGCAAAACCAGGGTCGATGTTGTGCCATATAAGACTAATGCAGGCTGATTCAACCCTGAACCTTATTTTTGTCAAATGATGATCCTATGAAGAAATAAGCTCTGTTTTCATTATTTCTGCCTCAGACCCACTTTTCTTTAACTCTTAATCTCTGGGAATACTTTATCAGCTCAATATATATAATTGCAGATCAGACTTCTGAAGACTGAACTGCAAGAGTTATGAGTATGTGACACGAACACAATATTTAAGCAGATACCTGTTTTTCCTTGTGACCCATGGTGTATTCTTGGTGAAAGAATAAATTTGTAGAATAAATTAAGCCAGCCAGGAAGAGACTAGAGTGACCTGCACTGCATTATCACACTGTTCAAGGTGTCTTTCTTCTCTGTGCTGGTGTTGAGTGCAGTCAGACAATTGGTGTGATGGCTATGTCCTAGGCCTTTTAATTCTGCCTTGTTATTGATAAACTAGATCCATCTAAAAGATGATCAGTGTTATGATAGTCACCTTTTTTAGCCCACCCATCACCAGTGAGACATTATTCTTCTGTGTAACTAATTAGAGCCAGCAAAATGTGGATATAATTCTGGACACTTTCTGCCACTTGAGTTTCACCATAGAAAAAGCAGCCAGGTGAAAATGTGTTGACTTTGGAAATAGTCAAATCTCTTAGAAAAATGGGCCTTTGTATTTGCTTATTTGTTCTTTCTCTCTTAGATGTGTGTACAAATAAACAATCTTACCCATGCATACAAAACTTAGGTACTTGAAGCTCTGAAAACATCTGCAGACTCCTTCCCAAGTCTCAAAGTTCGGTCACTGAAAACTGTACATCATCCCCATCTTTCAAATTCCAGAAACATCCACAATCATGTACTATCTCTATGCCTGGGGAAAATGCCATGCTTTGTCATGCTTTTTATGTACTACCTCTGCTGCACCCCTGCATGGATGGAAGCACATTTATGAGAGAGAGAGTGTTGCACAAGTGAGTGCCGCAGTCTTTGCCATCCCACACTAGTGTTTTTTTTCTGCAGATGTACTCTTGGGGGTGAACAAGTCAGACATAAAAGTTGCCAAACAGAACCAGGCTGGTCAAATGAAGGTGAATTTAATTGCTTGTAAATTAGTTTTCAGTGCACAGCAGACAGAGTCCAAGTTGATCAGTCTGAGGCAACAGCAGCAGAAAGATAAATCAAAGCAATTTTTATGATTTTATTTTATTAGCTCAAAACTCACAGAGCATTTTTAGCTAAGGAGCTAAAATACACGAGATCAATGCAAACTATAATCAGGAAGGAAAATAAGCAAACTATTGGCTGTTCTATATCTAGTTTTTATGCCAGTAATAATCACTTCATCCTCCCTAACTGAGCATCAACTTTCCCTCTTCCATAAATGCTTGCTCATCTTAAGGTGCAATTATATCTGTTTATATTCCTATATGAAAATTTATCCTTTTATAGTTGATATCCCTTTAAGTAGTTCTGCAAAAAGGCTGATGTAGCAGTCAAGTTCACATAAAATCAGTGACTGAATTACATTTCTCCCCTATCTGAAAGAAAAAAATATGATCTGTTGATCATGGTAGCATCTTCATGTGTTTTTTATTATTTTATACATAGAAATTATAGCATCATCTGTCTTTTTCTGCTTGGTTGAAACTAAAACTGCATGGGGCTGTTGAAAACCTAGCACAAAAGTAATGTGGGAGTGATGCAGAGACCTTATATTTGTCATGTCCTGTGGAACAAGGAATCAAGTGGTAGTCCCTGTTTCTAAGCACTTGCAGCCTGTTCTAAAGGCTATTCATAGAGCTGTTTCTGAGAGAGATTGGAAAGAAGGTGTGACCTGAGAGATAAGGAGTGTAAAAGCAAAAAAAAAAAAAAAAAA
>JAIXNV010000575.1:0-22001 GCA_020917445.1 Riparia riparia
GGCCCTTGGCAAGAGTCTCTCCCAGCCAGCAATTCCTGCTCTTCCCTGCTCTGGGGCAGCAGCTGCAAGTTGATTTGCTCCCTGGGCCATCAGCCCAGCCCCAAGCCAGGACTGGGTCCTTTCCCCAGAGCTCTGTGGCCACTGCAATGCTCACAGCCCCAAGGCTGCTGCAGCTCCAGGACAGAGCTTTGGACACCGCTCCCGGGGATGCCCAGGCTGCCACTCTTGGGCTGTCTGTGCAGGGCAGGGGCCTGCACTCCATGATCCTGCTGCCTCTTATTACAATCTGCTCATACAAGCGAGGGTCGTAATGGTTTGTTTAATGATCTCAGAGTGCAAAACACAGCACAGAAGGGATTTTAGTATGAATCAAAACAAATGCACTTTTTATTGATTGCCCATAGCAAATGTGATAGAGGGATTAGGAGTGAGAGAAAGAGATAGAGAACGAGAGGAAAAAGGGGATATAGCTACCAACCGTGGAGATGAAATCCTGGTGTTCCGGTTGATGGGTTCACCTTTCACGTTGGGGAGAGTCTCTTGCAAAATCTCTGGTTAACTCAGGGGTTTTTATTATAGTCCTCCATTGCAGGGGGAACAAGTAATGCAAATAAGTCTATTGAAGCCACCGAGGGAGAACAGGTAGTCCATGTTCTCGGCAGTAAGCGAGAGCCATTGTCTTCTTGGTCCAACGACCACGCCTCCAGGCAAACATCTCACTTTGGTAAAGTCAGCCCCCACCACCTGTATTGGGGTTGTAGGGGATCTCATGTCTCAGTCCTTGGGAGGGGGCTTTGATCTCCGTCTGTCACGGTGGTTGTGGAGGAGATGAAGGATTTTCTGTGGGGGACCACCAAGGTTATCCCAGAAAGTCCACTTTGCCAAGAGGTGGGGAAATTCATAGGCTATTGTCATGAAGCAGGGACCATGCAGCAATTACAATCTTCAGGTACAGCATTGCCATTCCACTGCTCAAAGCCAGTGTACTGTGGCATGGTGACACAAGAAAATGCATCTGCAGATGATTGGCAAGCATCCACCTGGAGCAGGCCAGAACTGCAGTGGGGTCCTCGGGGTCCTTATGACGATTGTGAGGCAAATGAGGGGAACTTCAGACAGACTCTTACACCAAGTCCAGGGTGCTCAGTGGCTGGTCAGTTTGATGACTGTGTGTGGCTCTGGACGCTTCCCTTGGAGTGTCTCCAAGGCATGGAACGTTGGAGCTGCCCCCAGCCGTGGTGTCACAGAGAGGGGAACCTTGGAGCTGCCAGCACGGTGATGTCCCAGAGAGGGGAACACTGGGGCTGTGCCACTCCTGTGCTGCACCTGGAGGAGACACCAAGGCTGAGCTGGGAGGGAAGCAGCAGGATCATGGAGTCCAGGCCCTGGCCCTGCACAGACAGCCCAAGAGTGGCAGCCTGGGCATCCCCTAGGAGCAATGTCCAAAGGCTCCTGGAGCTGCAGCAGCCTCGGAGGGGTGAGCATTGCAGTGACGGCAGAGCTCTGGGGAAAGGGCCTGGCCCTGGCTTGGGGCTGGGCCAGTGGCCCAGGGAGCAAATCAACTTGCAGCTGCTGCCTCAGAGCAGGGAAGAGCAGGAATTGCTGGCTGGGAGAGACTCTTGCCAAGGGCCTGCAGCGCCAGGACACAGGCCATGGCTGGACACTGCTTGGAGGCAAGGTGAGCTGGGATGTGGGGATGGACTTGTTCCCTGGGAGGGCGGTGGGGCCAGGCTACAAAGTGAGCAGAAAAACTGCGGCTGCCCTGGAATGGCTGGAAGTGTGCAAGGGCTGGTTGGAGGTGACTTGGTGGCCAGAAGAATGACATGGAATGGCCTGGTATGGCATGGCATGGAGCAGTGTAATGTCAGGATTGCAGTGTGAGGGCTTTTGTGAAAGTGTGGAGGGGTAGCGATGGAAATGGGGGATATATGGGGTGTTTTGGGCTGTTGGCTAGAGGGCAGGCAAGCAAGAGGCAGTTTTGTGCAGGTGCTGGTGCTTGTAGCAATTGTGTAGCAGGGCTGAGGTGGAGTAGTAGTGAGTTTGGGAGGGTAATGGCAGGAGAAAGAAAGAAAAGAAAGAAAGACAGAAAGACAAAGAAAGAAAGCGAAAGAAAGACATTCATTTCAAGAAAGGGAATGAAATCTTGTTGTTTCAATGAAGATGAATTGGGCAAATTTCCATCCCTTTCCCTGCACTTCATGTCATCCTATTCACCTTGTGTTTTTCACAGGCTTTCAAAATTTTCCATTTTCACTTTATGCTTGCATTTCTTCAATTTCTTTTCCTCATCTTTTATTTACCTTTCTTGCCTGATTTCAGCATTTGAATTGGAGTACATTTGGCTAGTGTTGGTCCTTTTCACTTCCCCTGATTTCTCATTTTTTTTATTCACAGTCTTTCTCATCATATCTCCACTCCTGAGCGTTTGTTAGGGGCTTTGTTCCCTGTTTTCAAGATTTCATTCCCTTTCCCAGAAGACTTTCTTGAATGAAATTAAATCTTGCCATGTCAGTAAAGATAAATTGGGCAAGCTGCCGCCCCTTTCCCTGCACTTCTTGCCATGGTATCTAATTTTTTTCTTTTCACATTCTTTCAAAATATGCCATTTTTAATTTTAAGCTTGCATTTCTTCAATTTCTTTTCCTCTCTCTTTTATTTACCTTTATTACCTGGTGTCAGCATTTGAATTGGAGTACATTTGGCAAGTGTTGGTCCTTTTCACTGCCCTTGATTTCATCTCAGTCAATTGGAACTCAATCACTCCTGTTCCAGATTATCTCGGTTGTTTTCATTCTCACTGTTTCTCATCATATCTCCTTTCCTGAGCATTTGCTAGAATTTTTTCCCTCTTTTCAAAATTTCATACCGTTTCCTGAAAAGAAGATTTTCTTTTTGGGAAAGGACAATGAACTCTTCCCATGTCAATGAAGATTAATTGGCAAAGCTTCCATCACTTTCACTGCACTTCTTCTCATCCAATTAATGTTGTCCTTTTCACATGCTTTCAAAATTTTCCCTTTTTCATTTTAAGCTTCCATTTCTTAGATTTCTTTCCTCTTCCTCTTTTATTTGATTTTCATTCCTGATGTCAGCATTTGAACTGAGTACTTTCTGCACGTGTTGGTCCTTTTCAGTGCCCCTCATTTCATCTCAGTCCATTTGGTCTCAATCACTCCAGTTCCAAATTATCTCAGTTTTGTTTTCATTCACATTGCTTCTCATCATATCTCTTTCCTGAGCATTTATTAGACTTTGTTCCCTGATTTCAAGATTTCAATCTCTTTCCAGAAAGGAAGATATTGCCTTGGGGAAAGGGAATGAAATCTTGCAATTTCAATGAAGATTTATTGGGCAAGCTCTCTTCCCCTTCCCTGCACTTCTCCTCCTATCCACTTTTTGCTATTCACATGCTTTCAAAATTTTCCCATTTTCATTTTAAGCTTGCATTTCTTCAATTTCTTTTCCTCTCCTTTTATTTGCCTTTCTCACCTGATGTTAGCATTGGAATTGGAGTAGGTTTGACAAGTGTTGGTCCTTTTCAGTGCCCCTCATTTCATCTCAGTTCATTTGGTCTCAATCACTCCAGTTCCAAATTTTCTCGGTTGTTTTCATTGCAATCTTTCTCATCGTATCTCGTTTCCTGAGCGTTTTTTAAACTGTTCCGTGTTTTCAAGATTTCATTCCCTTTCCTGAAAGGAATTCTTTATTTCAGGAAAGGGAAGGAAATCTCTCAATGATAATGAACATTAATTGGGCAAGTTCCGTCACTTTCCCTGCACTTCTCATCCCATTCATATTTTACTTCTCATGTGTTTTCAAAATTTTCCCTTTTTTGGTTTTAAGCTTACATTTCTTCAATTTCTTTTCATCTCCTTTTATTTGCATTTCTTGCCTAATTGCAGCATTAGAATTGGAGTATTTTGGCAAGTGTTGGCCTTTTTCACTGCCCCTCCATTCATCTCAGTCTATTTGGTCTCAACCACTCCAGTTCCAAATTTTCACGGTTCTTTTCATTTGCACTGTTTCTCATCATATCTCCTTTCCTGAGCCTTTGTTAGATTTCATTCCCTGTTTTGAAGATTTCATTCCCTTCACTAAAAGGAAGACTTTGCTTTCAGGAAAGGGAATGAAATCTTGCAATTTCAATCAAGATTAATTGAGCAATCTTCTGTCCCTTTCCCTGCACTTCTTTTCATCCCATTCACTTAGTGCATTTCTCATGCTTTCAAAATTTTCCCATTTTCATTGTAAGCTTGCATTACTTCAATTTCTTTTCTTCTTATTATTTATTTCTATTTCCTGCCAGATTTCAGCAGTTGAACTGGAGTACGTTTGTCAAGCGTTGGTCCTTTTCAGTGCCCCTCATTTCATCTCAGTCCATTTGGTCTCAATCACTCCGGTTCTAAATTATCTCTGCTGTTTTCATTCGCACTGTTATCCATCATATCACCTTTCCTGAGCGTTTGTTAGAGTGCATTCCTTGTCTTAAAGATTTCAATGAAGATTCATTGGGCAAGCTACTGTCCATTTCCCTGCACTTCTTGTCATCCCATCCACTATTTACTTCTCACGTGTTTTCAAATTATTCCCATTTTCATTTTAAGATTGCATTTCTTCAATTTCTTTTCCTCTGCTTCTTTTATTTACCTTTCTTGCCAGATTGCAGCATTTGAACTGGAGTACATTTGGCAAGTGTTGGTCCTTTTCACTGCCCCTCCTTTCATCTAAGTCCACTTGGTCTCGAAAACTCCAGTTCCATATTTTCTTGGTTATTTTAACTCACATTATTTCTCATCATGTCTCCTTTCCTGAGTGTTTATTAGATTTTGTTTCCTGTTTTCAAGATTTCATTCTCTTTCCAGAAACGAAGACTTTCCTTTCGATAAGGGAATGAAATCTTGCCATTTCAATGAAGAATTGTGCAAGCTTCCATCCCTTTCCCTGCACTCTTTCTCATCCCATTCCCTTTGTGCTTTTCATGTGCTTTCAAAATTTTCCATTTTTCATTTTAAGCTTGCATTTCTTCAATTTCTGTCCTCTTCTTCCTTTCTTTCCATTTCTTGCCTGATTGCACCATTTGAATTGGAGTACATTTTTGAAGTGTTGGTCCTTTTCAGTGCCCCTCCTTTCATCTCAGTCCATTTGGTCTTACTCACTCCGTTTAGAAATTTTCTCAGTAGCCATCATTCACACTGTTTGTCACCATATCTCCTTTGCTGACTGTTTATTAAATTTTCTTCTCCGTTTTCAAGATTTCCAAGAAGAAAACTTGGAGAAGCTTCAGTCCCTTACCCTGCACTTCTTGTCATCGCATTCACTTTTTGCTTTTCATATGCTTTCAAAATTTTCCCTTTTTCATTTTTAGCTTGCATTTCTTCTATTTCTTTTACTCTCTTTTATTTCCCTTTATTGCCTTATTGCAGCATTTGAATTGGAGTACTTCTGGCAAGTGTTGATCCTTTTCAGTGCCCCTCATTTCATCTCAGTCCATTTGGTCTCAATCACTCCATTCCCAAATTTTCTCGGTTGTTTTCATTCGCACTCTCATCATATCTCGTTTTCTGAGCGTTAGACTTTGTTCCTTGTTTTCAAGATTTCATTCCCTCTCCCAAAAGGAAGACTTTTGGTTTTTAGTTTTGAGATTTAGGTGGTTTTAGAGTCTTATTGCTTTTTGCAAAGCTTTGAGCTAGACGCAAGAAAGAGACAGCGTCTTTAGGTTCTGATTTTTCAAGGTTGCATGCTTTGTTTATTGTTTCTTATCTTACAATTTTCTCAGTGCCTTACAAAGGTCTGTGCAGCTGCTCGGGCATTTGATGACTCCTCGACTCCTCCCGGACTGGGCTGTCGCCATTTTTATACTAATTGTTACATGTTCTTTATTTATCATTATTTGCCAATACTTATCACTTATACTAAACAGGTCATCTCTACTTTGACTAAATCTCCTGAAACTACTTTGTGCTAATGTCACTGCAGAAAATGGAGTGAGGGAAGAAGAAAGAAGCAGGAGACAACGCCCCAAATCCTCCATCTTGCTGCCATTCACTTCCATACTAAAAACCCAAACCTACTGTTTTCTCACCCTGTGATAAGCTAAACTACTATCTTCCACACTCTTGTGGCTTGCAATCCTTCCCGCAGTGCAGGAAGCCTTTCCCATGGACTGAGATCAAAGCCAATGTCCCTCTGGGCTCTGGGCCAGGGTCCCAGACCCCCCTGTCCAGGTCTCTGACCCTCCAGGGCAGCCAAAGGAATGCCCTGGACTACCAACATCTCCCCCTCCTGTTTGAATTTAAAATACTCTTTTGGTAATTTTGTTTATGGCTTGCTGTATGCATTGAAGTAAACATGGCAAGATTATGAGAAGAATTACAAGCTTTACTACAATATATACAAATGTTTTTAATTTTTTTTTTACAATGGTGAAAGGTTAAACAAATTGAATGCACTATTTATGACAGTTACTTCTTTAAGTTTGTTTATATTCTTTCGTAATTGCTTGATGTTTTTATGATGGATTTGGAATGATCTGACAAATTTATGCAGCACGTTCTCTTAAATTTTTTACACTTATGCTTGTGTGTCAGCAATAGATAATCTGTTGCTGCTTTGTTTTGGAGATTAGCTCGTCTTACATTGTTAACGTTTAATAACATGTCGCTTAGTGCAAGAGAGGTGGCTCGGGCATATTTGCTCAGTTAACAACTTACTTGATCGAATTGTGTCAAGGCTATTTTTGATGCTGTTTGTGGTGAAAAAAGTGCAACTGCAATTTTTTGAGTTTTGTTCTATGCCTGAACATTTTTATTACAATTGGGATTATATATTTTGATAGATTTTTTCCTATATTTTTGGGTTTTTAGCAATGTTATGTTGGGTGTTAGCAATGAAAGCATTCCAATGCTGCATGGACCACCTTTGACATTTGTGGGGATTGCAGGCCAAATTCTGTCCCCACAGATGGAAAAGATTCCTCTCAGCAATTGTGCTGAACATGGTTGGATGGCTTGTCCAGTATCTTAGTGTAATTACACCAAGATGATGAATTTCTGTAAAAATTGAGGTTTGGAGTGACATCTAATGTTTTGTTTTGTGCCACTCTAGAAAGGCTGAATTTCACACAAAATTGCATTTGGACTGATCTAAGAATTTCTAGCTTTTGAGGTTCAAAAGGAGCTACTGGAAGGAACTTTGTCTAAACATTTTATTTGTTTGCTGGATTTACAATGGACTTTGAAATAGCTGGAGGGATGTTTTTTGGAAAGGGCTATTTGTTTACTGGCAACCCTACTAAACATGTTGAGAAGGGGTTCTTTGGCCTTGAGTGTGTTAAGCAGATAGTATCTAAACTTGATGCATTGGCTAGAGCTCCTTAAACTTTTTTTTTTTTTTTGGTTGAGCTAATGGCAAAACGGCTGCATTGCTTAAGGCAACTGAAGAAAGAATGAGGCACAAGTATAGTTCTTTTATGTTTAATGGCTTTTTTTCTTATGGGAATTTTAAAAAAGGCAACATTACTTAAGCTCTAAAGAAAACTTAATCTTTAAAGAAAACTTAGTTTTTAGAGTCTTTTTTGCATGTAGAATGAAGGGATGTCTGCTGTCTTGACACTGGCTTAAGTCTGCATGCTTACTTCTCTTTTTTTGGTCTTGGGGTCTGCTTTTGCTTGTGTCTGGATTTGGTACAGTTTTACATGCTTTGCTGCTAGCTACTTTGATTTGCCTACTGTGGAGGCACAAGCATCTTTTTTGTTTTAAGTTATTAATTTGAATGGCTTTTTAATTTGTCTTGTTTCTGGGTTTCTGACTAAAACTAAAGGATTTTCCTTCAGTTTCACTCCTGTGCTGTTTGAAAAATGTCTGATAATTGGTGGACTTGTCTCTGCAAAAGAGCCATTTAGAAAATTTAACACTGCCTCCCCCAATGTCTCGGGCCCACAGCCGCAAACCTGCGCGACTCGTCCGCAAACTGTTCTCCCTTGCGATCCGCCCCCTCCCGACCCAACGTGCTTCCCGAACACC
This sequence comes from Riparia riparia, assembly GCA_020917445.1. Lineage (NCBI taxonomy): Eukaryota > Metazoa > Chordata > Aves > Passeriformes > Hirundinidae > Riparia > Riparia riparia. Next base: position 8,022 of record JAIXNV010000575.1, read on the forward strand.
CTCAGCCGTGTTCTGCACCCCGGTGAGATAGGTTAGGATCGTCTCTGCGTGCACACGCTGCAGTCCTGCCCTCCACTACCGATTCGCTCAGGATTTGCTGTTCTCCTGGCACCCTCCTCCCCCGCTCCCTCCTCCCCCTGCACGAACTGTTCCTGCGCGGAAAGTGAAAGGAGCGATGGGGTGCTGCTGCGCGGTGACTGTTGGGGGGAGTGAAGGGGCTCCGAGGTAGACTTTGTGTCGGACCTGTCTCACCCCTCCTTGGGATAAATGTGTTGTGCCCGTGGGAGCCGTTTCAAAATAAAGCATGTCCAGCTCCTTCTGGTCACTGGGATGGATCAAAAGTTTCCTCTTTCCTGGGACTGGAATTTGATCGGCTTTTGGAGCTTTTGACAAACTTTTTTGTGGCAAACCCTGGGAGAGCTGAGAGCTCCCCCCTCCTCCATCTCCAAGAGGAGGTATTAAACCTGGGGAAAGCAGCTGTCTGTCCCCTCCCTCTGACTGGCCGACAGATAAAGCGCTACTTTCTCTCTCCCTGCTACTTGGCAACTGGCCAGCCCTGGGACTTTCATCGGTATTCTCCGAAATGGCTTCTAACATAATTCTAGCTGTGGACAAGAGCTTTGCAGCTATCTTGTCCTTCTTTGTGGCTCTATCATACAACTCCCTATTTGCTTCCTGCCAAAACCCTGGCTCAAATAGGACACGGGTCTCACAATGAGGGTAATTACAATAGACCCAGAGCATCAACGCTTGAAGCTCTTTTTCCTTGAGAGCTACACCGTGTGTTGAACTCACCCACCTTAGAGCTGTTATAAAATAGAGATTTGTTCCTGGGAAGTGGTTCCCCCCGTGATCTAGATCCAACAGTTATTACCAAAGCACAAAGGCTTGTGTGCAGCTGCTGTTGAATTCTCCTCAGAGGTGTCCTGATCACTGTTCAGCAGGTTTCAGGGTGACGCATTCCAGGGCCCTTGGAGGTCTGTCAGTCTGGGACGAATATGAGATGAGCTGCTCTGGCCAGAAATGTTCTTCTTATCTTCTCCAGAGCTGACCATCTGGCTTTTGTCTTCTGAGAGCTTGTGATGTTCACTGTAGAGGGTTGACTGTGACCCTTTGGGTGCCCCTTTCCAGGGGCCCACCCAGGGACGCCAGTTCTTGGGGTTTTGTTCCGAGATTCAGGTGGTATTATGTCGAGATGCTTCCCCAACATTCAGGTGGTTTCAGGGTCTTTTTTCCCCCTGCACAGCTCCGAGGCAAGCCAAAGGAAGAGACAGAGTCTTCAGGTTTCGTTTTTTCAAGGTTGCATTTTTCATTTATTGTTTCTTATCTTACAAATTTCTCTCAGTCCAACAAGATGTTTGCAGCTGCATGGACTTCTCACGTCTCCCCCCGACTTGGGCTGTCCTTAATCTTTTATACTAATTACTACCTGTTCGTTATTTACTATTTCTTACCAATGTCTATCACTATTACTAAAAAGGTCACCTATACACTGACCCAATCCTCACTAACTACTTTGTGCCAACGTCATAGCAGAAATGGAGTGAGAAAAGGAGAAGGAAGAAGAAGGAGACAACGCCCCAGATTCTCCATCTTGTCCCCATTCACTCCAATGCTATGAACCTAAAATTACTGTTTTTTCACTTTGTGATAAGCTAAACTATTATTTTTCACACTCCCGTGGCCTGCAAACCTTCTCTCAGTTTAGGAAGTTTTTCCCATGGACTGAGATCAAAGCCAGTGTCTCTCTGAGCTCTGGGCTGGGGTCCCAGAGCCCCCTGCCCAGGTCTCTGACCCTCCAGGGCAGCCAAAGGAATGCCCTGGATTCCAACACCTATTCTCTCCTTCACCGACTCCATGAGGAGCCTGTGTTGGGGATGGACCTCTGTAGGACACACTAATGCATTGGGACACTTTGGGTTTTTCTTCTGATTTTCACTTCTGGAAAGGTTTTTGCAATCTCCTCTCAGGCCCTGAGGTTCCAGGGTTTAACACCAAATCCACCACAGGGCTCATTAGGATCAAGTAAATCCTGACAAACCATGGCTGTGCCTTGAGTTCCCTCTGGTACCATGCCATTCATTAGGAAGTTTCCTCCTGCAGTTATAGAGAAATATTTCAAAGAGCTTCTAAGAAATATGTATTCCTATTTTCAAGGGTGTATTTCATTACTGTTCTCATTACACAAGTGGTGATTGCAGCATTCTGTGGTTGATACTGAACCAGGGTCTCCCAAGGAGGTCTGGCCTGCTCAGAGAAGCTGTGCCTTGAGATCTGACCCAGTGTGGACAACCTTGCTCCACATCTCGCAAACCACATCCTCCAACTCACCTGGGACCTGCTTTCCTTGGAGACCTGGCTGCATTTAGCCAAAGAAGGATTTTCTTCATTTCTTTTTAAAGCAACTTAAAACTTCTGAGTTTCCCCAGTAAAACAGAAACCCTCCTCAAGTGTGTGCCAAGCCCAAGGTGCCACCAAGAGCACTGCAACCCTGCCCTGGGCCAGGAGTGAGGGTGGATCATCATCCCAACCTGCCCTGGGCCATTGCAAGGGGCTGTGGCCATGGACACTGCACTGACCCCACTGCTGGCTTTGGATCCCTCATCCCTTCAAGTTTCCTTGGAAAGCACCCCAAGGACCCATTTCTGCAGCCAGGTTCCATGGCCAGGGGGGATGTGGGGGGCTGCAGGAGGTCAATGCCCCATCCCTGGAAACATTCAAGTCCAGCTGGAACAGGGCTCTGAACAACCTGATGTGGTGAAAGATGTCCCTGCTCATGGCAGGCCTGGACAAGAGGCCTGAGTGAGGCCTGAACAGCAGGCCCTAAGCCAAAGGTGACCTCTGCATCAACCTTCACACCAAAGGTTATCTTTGTATCTGCTCATTAGTGAAATATGCATGGTCATTAGCACTGTGACAGATGTATCCACTCATTAGTGAAACATATATTGACCTTTCTGTGTTCAGAAGCCAGACAAGGCCATGAAATCTGACATCTGGCCTTGTTTGGGGCTGGATGGTCAAAGTCACCTCCCTTGGTTCCTCCTTGGGCCCTGGCCAGGCTTTGGGAGGGACCCAAGAGGAGGATGAAACCAGCTGTTCCTGCCCTAGAAGTGCTGTCAGTTTGTTTATTCAGCACTGTCAGAGCTGAGCCCTCTCCCAGCCAGGTTGGAGCCTCACCTGTGGCTGGAGGCACCTGCAGCAATTCCCAGTGTCCGGGAGTGGCTCTGCAGTCCTTGGCTGGGACAGCTTCCCCCAGCTGATGTGTGCATGTGGGTGATAGGAAAGTCTGAGGGGAACTGGTGATGGATCTTTCTCAATCCCTGCAGGCAATCTTTGGGAGTGATGGTTGGGTGCATTGCTGAGCTTCTCCTTTTGTGCTCCTTTGCTGCTTTGAGCTGCAGTAAATGACACTGATTCCTTCAGGTGGTGTCTGTGTCTTTGGTGCTGACCCTGCTCATTGCTAAATTAAAACTGGTGAAATCTGGCCAGATCACACCAAAATGTCACTTTTTAAATGTAAATGTGAGGAACCAATCAAGTCTGAAATCCGTGGATGGGAAGCCCTTTCCTAGAGCTCACTGGCTCTGGAGTGGGCTGAGGTCAGAGCACCCTGTCAGCAGTGGAGCAGTCGGTTAAAAGAGGCTGAACTGCTGGATGTGTTAAAATGCATTCAAAAAATTGCATATGGAAAAAGGAAAAGAACTTTTGGGTTTGGGAAGATGAGGATGGATTTTGTTAACAGCACATTGGAAACAGCACCACAGAAGGAAGAATTGGTTTTGGAATGCTCCCACATGGAGTGACAAAGGAAGGTTTAAATCTTCAGCTCATATTCATTTGTGCAAGTGAAATAATGATAATGTTATTAATATGAATAATAATAATAGATATATAAAATAACACAGCAGAATAATATATATTTATATATATAATTAAAAATCAATAATGTGAAATAATGCTGACAATACTATTTTTTTAGCTTGGGCTACCCTCTGTAACACTAAATACCTGACAGAAAAGAACTGGCCAAGACCCAAATGTCAGTGGTAAACTTTGCAAATTGCACAATAGGAATAAAGGAAGAAGGGATGAAATTGGCTGTTTTTAAAGGGTTTGCTGATACTGTGATGCAGAATGCTTTGTGTGTTACAATGAAAAATACAGTGATTAAGGCTGCTGGGTTTTTCATGTACCTGACTATCCAAAAGCTGCAGGATTGATTGAATGGATGAAGGGGTTGTTAAAAGAGCAGTTGAATAAATGAGGAGGTGGGAACCTGTCCCAATGGAGAACCCATCTCCCAGATGTGCTCCATACTCTTAACATGGGCCCACCAGGGAAATGGAAACTCTCTGGGTGTGCACAGCTGCACCCAGTTTGCAAATACAACCATGGACAGTGAGACTTGGACTTCCTGGGAAATTATTCTGGGTGTGATGGCCCCTGACAGGGCCACCCCAGAGGCTGCAGGGCTGGACCTTCATGCATTGGAATTAATTAGGATAAATCAGAAGCAAATGAGAGTTATCAATACAGGAATAGGAATTCAGGTTCCTCCAGGACACTTTGGTTTGATCACTGCTCCTGCAGCTTGGCCTTGAAAAGTGTTCATATCATGGGAGGAGGAATTGATGCAAATTATCAAGGAGAAGTTAGTCTGCTAAACAACATAGAAAAAGATTGGATTATTGAACCCTGTGACAGGGTAGCACAAATATTGATATTGTCAGTTTTAAAAACAATTGTGAAAGAAAGAGATCTACCCCCAATCAGCACTATTGGTAGAGATAGAGGGTTTGGATCCAGCAGTCCTAATAATGGAGCCAGAGTGTGGGTGCAGAGGCCAAATGGCCCTCCCAAGCCAGCTGAGGGAACAGCTCTGGGGAAAGATAGCACTATTTGAATTCTGAAACCTGGGCAGGAATGGTGGGAATATGTCCCTTCATATTCCCATTGTGTGTTCTATGCCAGAACAAGTCAATGTTGTGGGATGTCGTTTTACAGATCCTGCCAAAGCAAATCTCCCTATTTGCCCCAACAGCCCCTTTGGAAAATGCTCTGACCCACTGGGCTCCATGTGAAGGCTGAAGTGACACTGAGTGACTTCCACAGGAATTCCAGCCAGGAGCCTGGGTGCCTGCCTGGGACTGGGACCTGGAACCTCTCCAGCCAAAGGGAAAGGAACCCACCAAGCCTTGTTACCCACAGAGACCACGGGAAAGCTGAACAGGAAAGGACCTTGGGGGCAATATTCTGGAATTAAAAAGGCACCAGCTCCATGGACAACAGAATTATTGTTCCTAATATGAATGAGATTGAGGAAAAAGAATGAGCACCCTTGTCACTCAAGTACTGCTTATATCTGTAACTTGTATCTTGTTAGTTAGCCAGAATCTTTGTTTGCCAGAAACACCTCAAATTTCAACCAGGGATTAGTCATGAAAATACTTATGAGAATGTAAAGATCAAAGTAGCCAAAATACTCAATGTAACTAATTGCTGGGTATGTTCTCAACTAATGTTGGGAGGAATGGGGTTCCCTTGGAGGGCCCACCCTAAGGATTGCCCAGAACTTTGTCAATGGGCTCTGACTCATGAGGGAGCCTGGGCAAGGAGAGTTACAAAAAACTGCTGTGGAACACGGGAATACAATTAGCAGCTTTACAGGATTCACTAGGATTTCCCTTCAGGAGAAACCAAACCCTGTTATAATTAGAGGCCACAATGTGGAAGGATTTCTGTGCTTTTCCATCACTCACAATGTCCATAGAACTCGGGGTGCTGGAGCTGGTCAGTGTCAGTGTCACACCAGTCCCAGCTGCAGGGCCACTGTGAAACTCCTCTGGCCCAAAGGCACTGGGGACACAACAGCAGCACAGGGAGGAGCCCTGGATCCATCATCAACCCACAGTGGGAAATAGGAAATCAGACCTTTGGTTCTGGGAATGGGGGCTGCTGGATGTGTGGAGGCCATAAACAGCTTCCTAAAGGACGGTTTGGGTCCTGTTTCCAAGCAAGACTGATGCCTCCCTTGAGAGTACTTTGACAACAACCACAAGGAAGAGCTGGGGCCAAGAGAACATTTTCCCCACAATGAGTGCCTTGGGACTCAGAAACCCAGAGATTCTGGTTCACCCTGTGCCCCATGTGCACTGCCTTGTCCTGTGGAGTTTACATTAACAAGCTAAAACCATTATTAGAAGAAGTAAAAAGAGATGCTATTAAAATATCCAATAGCACATCCACTGAGCTCTAACAAACGCGAATCAGGGCTCTACAGGACTGCATGATCTTGGATTATCTGCTTGCTGTCTAGAGAGGAGCCTGTGCTATTCTACGACAGGAATGTTGCAGGAATCAGTGTTGGGTTTGAAGTCCAATAATCAGGAATCACCTCAACAGAAAGAGCAGGAGAAGAGAGGCAGAAAGAAGAAAATTCTTCATGGTGGAATTGGCTTCCAAACTGGAGGCTGCTGCAAAATGCATTTGTGGCAGTCACTGCAATCATTGCAGTGTGAGAACTTGGTGTGCTATGATTCCACGTTAGAGTTGTTGTGACACCTCATCTGGCTTTGTTTGGGGCTGTATGATCAAAGACAACTCCCTTGGTTCCTGCTTTAGCCTTGGCCAGGCTTTGGGAGAAACCAAATGGAGAATGAAACCAGATGTTCCCACACTAGAAGTGATGTCAGCTTGTTTGTTGAACAGTGTAAAAGCTGGGCCCTCTCCCAGCGAGGCTGGAGCCTCCTTGTCTGCAAAGGTGGGTGCACCTGCAGGAATTCCCAGTGTCCAGCAGTGTCTCTCCAGTCCTTGGCTGTGAAAGGGTTAAAAGCACTGTGCCTGGGCATTCTGAGGCAAGAATAAGATAGACATGGAAGCTAGCAAATTTTACCCACAAGCTTAAGACACTGGATAACACTTGTCACGAAATAGAGGACAAAACTTGCAAAAATGAAGGACAGAGCTTGCTGAAACCAGTGAGAAAGTCACTGAAACCAGTGAGAAAGTCACTGAAACGGCAAACAAGAGACTGCAAAAGCCTAGAGGAGAAAGGTGAAAAGGGCACAGCGATGATGTCCAGCCTTCATCTGGAGACCACCAAGGAAAATGTGTACCCTTCCTCAGTGCCACCACCAGGGTGCTGTCCCTGCGCCTCACCTCTGCTAATGATAGCAATGAGTTCTAAGATACAGTTTGCATACCCGCACCTTTTCCAAGGAAAACTTCGACTATGCATAAAGTGTAACCATATATTGTCATCTGCTCTGTGCCTGTGTGTGCACTGTTGGGAGGAGATATCTCCACACACCCAGTATTCTGAATAAAGCAAATCCCCGCTTCTTGAACTTTGTCTCAGAAGTGTCTCTTGGCCCAGTTTGGGACAATTCACTTCCATGGGGTTCTGTCAAGTCCCAGTGGAACCTTGGTGCCTTATTGTTCCATGGCCTCACAATGCTCTCCTGGCTTCCATGGGGTCCCTCTGTGACTCACTGCAGCCTTGGTTCCATCAGGGTCTCTTGAGTTCCATGGTGCACATCTTTGTCACATCTGAGCCTTGCTTCCAGGAGTTCCATCGACTGACAGTGGCCATCTGCATTCCATGAGGCCCAGCTGGATCACAGCAGAGCCTTGATTTCATCAGGCTCTGATACCTGTTCTGCCAACTGATGGGGGCAATTTAAAGAACACAGAAACTGATAGAAAGAATGATCTTATTCTACTGTGAGTATTAAGGGAACACAAAAGTAAAATTATATACATTCAATGAAATTACGTGTTTAGCTTTAGCAACAATCAAAAAGAAGCAAGGTAATGCACCTAATCATTATTAGAGGAGAGAAAGAACAGGGATTGAGAAGGATCCGTCACCAGTTGCCAAAATACTCCACCGTCATTCAGACTCTGCAGTCACTGGGGAGTCCTGTTTCACAGCCAGGACCTGGAGAACCTTTCCAAGCATATGGGAAAATCCTACATGGTGAATCCACCCAGAGATGAGGTCTCTGAATTTGCTCTGAAAGTGGGTCCAGCTTTTTGTTGGGGATTACTTTTGTTCCTTTTTGTCTTAAATAATTTTTCCCCATAAGTTACTAGGAAACAAAGTGCTGATACTTAGAGGGTACTTGACTAACACAAAAAGATGTGGCCAAGAGGGATACTATCACATGAAGTTTGGGGGAGGGAAAAAGGACAGGGCAGGGGGGAGCTGAGTTTCTTTTTCCCTACTCTCGGCATTGGAGAGGCACGGCTGGGCTGCTGCTTGCTGCATGAGGAGTCCACCGTTAACGGAGGGTCCGGTCCTGGGAATTCTACCACCATCCATCATCTGCTGGAGTGCCCAGGAATTCAGAGCCCCCTGCTGGAGCTGGGCCAGCCCTGCCCAGCCGTTGCAGCTTCTTCAGCACTGCTCACTTTGCTGGGACACCCCACTGCCTGCCAGGACGTTCCCCATTTGCCTCCTGGGGACCCTCGCTGTTCCATCCACCAGCCTGGGAGTTTCCACAGTTCCAGCTTGATGCTCTTGGGGTCCCAAAGGATCAGACTGCCCTGGGCTCTGTGAAACAAAGCCCATCGAGGTTCCTGGTTCTGTTTATTATTAATGCTGCAGTGGTTGGTTGTTTGCCTTGTTATACTTACTAGTAAAGTGCTGTTACTCCTTTCCCCATAGCTCTGACTGAAAACCCTCTTTAAACTTCTAAATTATAAGAACTTGGAGGGAAGGGATTGGAATTTCCCATTCTGTGAGAGGTCCTGCCCCTCCCTGGCAGATACCTGTCTTTTCAAACCAAGTGCTGCTCCCAGCCCTGATCTGTGGGGATGGGAATGTCCCGGTCCCTTCCCGGGGCAGGGTCACACCTGAGCCAGGTGTGCAGGGCATGACCTTGTCCTGACCCCAAGCCCTGTCCCACCTGCAGGATCTGCTTCCCCCTGGCCTCTTCCTCCTGCGGCCCCAAGCCCAGCTCGGTGCTAAACAAAGGGGCTGGGGCGGGGTCATCCCCCGGCGGGGGCTGCGCACCCCCTCTGCCCCCTCCCCAAATTCCCTCCCTGGGGCAGCAGGAGCTGGGGCAGGAGCCCTGTGGGGAGGGAAAAGGGGGAGACACTGGGATGGGGGTGTCACACACACTCTGGGGGGACACACACGGCCCCTGGGGACCACCCCTCACCTGCTCCTGAAGCGCTAGGAGGATGAACCCCAACATGGAGCCCCAAACATGGCAACATCTTTGGGGCAGGGTCTGGTGCGAGCTTTGGGGACGTGGGGGAGTCACAACTGCCCCAAAATGCCTTCCTAGCCCCACAGCCACTCACAGACCCCTTAAACCAACCCACAGCTCCTGCTCAGGATACCCCCAACCACTCCCAAAAACATAAATGCTCCCAAAACCCACAAAACCCCATTTCCCATCTCCCCCAAGACCCACCCAAATTCTCTCCAAGCCACACAGCCCTGCCAGGACCCCAACACTCCATCACAACACTCCCAGAAGGTCCCCAAGCCCCCTCCCAGAACCACAAATGCCCCCAAGAGCCACAAAAGCCTCTCTCAGTGCCCCCAGGAGTCCCTAAAACCCCTCCCAGTGCCCCATGGCACTGACCAGGAGAGGTTGGTGGACAGGAACATCCACAGCCAAGAACAGCTCAGGAACTTCAGAAGAGATTTGGACACTTTGGGGGGGACACCACAGATGGGGAGATCCAGACCTGGGACTGGGACAGACAACCGGAATGCCTGGAGAACAGACGGGCTCAGGTGGACACGTTCTGCTGCAACAACTACGAGATCATGGTCATGTCCCTTGCCTTGGGTGGTCCCAGAACACCTAAATTCTCCTGAATATTCCCTGAACACGAAATTCACACTCAGATCCCCAAAAAACAATGCAGCTTTAGATCTCTGTTTGATTTCTTTATTTTTACCCCAATTCTGATTGTTTTGACGGGATAAGCATGGGAATTATTCAGGTAGGGAAAGGTCTCCAAGATTATCCAGCATTGCTTGGTGCCACCAAAAGAAACAACTGGGCAGAGCAGATCAGATTTTTGAGCTGTGAAGTCAACAAATCAGCTCTTCACAATTAATTTCCAATGTCAGTTACAGTCACGATGGATGTTCCTGCCCCTGAATTCATCCAGGTGCCTGTGGGGATCCAGGAGTCTTCTGAACCTGGATCATCAGGAATGTGGGTCACCAAGGGGGTGACCAACTTGGGTCCTCTGATGGGGGATGGAGTTGGAGCAATGCACAAAGCTCTTCCCACATTAGGACACTCATAGGGTTTCTATTACTGGAGCCTCTGTTTGTGTCGGATCAACTGAGAGGCATCAGAGGAGCTCTTCCCTCACTCGGGACACTCATTGGGCCTCTCCCCAGTGTGGATGTGCTGGTGCCTGATGAGGTTGGAGTTCTGGTTGAAGCCCTTCCCGCAGTCGGGGCAGTGGAAGGGCCTCTCCTCTGTGTGAATCCGCTCATGAACGACGAGACTAGAGCTGGTCCGAAACCTCTTCTGACACTTGGGACACTCATAGGGCCTCTCCCCAGTGTGGATCATTTGATGGATGACCAGGTGTGATGTCTGGTTGAAGCCCTTCCCACATTCCCCACACCTGTATGGCCTTTCCTCAGCATAGATGTTCTGGTGGTGGATCAGGCTGGAGCGCTGGCTGAAGCTCTTCCCACATTGCTCACACTCATAGGGCCGTTCCCTGGTGTGGATCCTCTGGTGGCAGATCAGGTGGGATCTCTGTCTGAAGCTCATCCCACATTGCCCACACTCGTAGGGCCTTTCCCCAGTGTGGATGCGACGGTGGGTCACAAGGGTGGAGTTGTGCTTGAAGCGCTTCCTGCAGTCGGGGCAGCGGAAGGGCCTCTCCTCTCTGTGAATCTGCTGGTGCTTGAGGAGATCTGAGCTGGTCTGAAACCTCTTCCAACACTTGGGACACTTGTGGGGCCTCTCCCCATTGTGGATCCACTGGTGTCTGATCAGGGAGGAGCCACAGCTGAAGCTCTTCCCACCCTCCAAGCACTTGTGGGGCTTCTCCTCATCATGAGGCTGCTCATGAACCACCAGATCTGAGCCCCGGATGAAGTTTTGTCTACCTTCCTGGCACAGGGTGGGTCTTTCCTCAGACCAACCTGGGATGGGTTTAGAGCTTCTCCTTGTGTGCCATCTTTGGAGCTTTCCCTCCCCATTTGATTTCTGCACTGTGGAGCCGCTCAAACTGACCTCTTCCACAAGGTTCTGCCTCAGGGATTTGTCCTTCCTGGTCTCCATCCTCAGCTCCTTGTCTAGGGGACGAAGGACAAGGAGAGGATGGGATTTGCCTCCATGCCAGAGGGAAGGGGAAGGAGATCCCCCCAGTGCATCCCCAGCAGGATGGCATTGGCAGCGGGGTTGTCCTGCAGCCAGGGGCCATGCTGGGCTGGGAGACGGAGCAGGAGAGAGGGGGAAAGGGGCACTGACTTCCTCCTCACCTGCCTGGCTGTCCTTGGGCATCTTCCTCTTCCTCACAGCCTTCTCCTCCATCCAGCCAAGGTTTGGGAAAGGGTAGTCCTGTCTTTGGGAAAAGCAAGGGATGAGTATGTTGAGTTTGAATGTCCCTCTGCTTGAGTCCATCTCTCCAAGTCACCAGACATCTGGAGTCCCTAACAGCCTATCAAACACCAAGTTCCGCCTTGACAATTCCTTTGTAGAGTTCCATGTCTCTCGTCTCTCTCCTTTGGTGTTTGGGGCTTCCCCCCTGTCCCAGCTGCTGGGGGTCACACCTGTACTGGGTGTTCCCCATCTACTCAGTCCCTTCCTTCCCTAGGCTGTTGGGAATCCTAGGAATCCAAAATGTTTCACCCTTTTTCATTTTCCATTTTGGGATGCTGGGGGGGTTTGAGGTCCCAGGGTCCCTTCTACCCTTATTCTCTACTTTGGGGTACAGGGAGTCCAAGGAGTCCCCTCCTGCCCCTCTCCATATTGTCGAGGGTCTCACAAATCCTGGCACTTCCCCCTCTCTGGGCTCCTGGTGGACACAGGGCTCTGCTCCTCCAGGCTGCATCTGCCAGCAGCCACCACTGGGACCCCCCGATGTCACCCCAAGGGACATTTTCCACCCAGCTTTAGAGTTCTTACTTCTCCAAACATCCCCACCAAAAAACCCCAACCCAGGGACACCTCAGGATATCTGAGCCGAGCTCCCCCTGTCTTGGGCTGGTAAGACAGGGGTCTGCTAGGTAAGGCAGGAGCCTCCCTTGAAATGGAAAATACAGCCCCCCTCTCTTTGAATCATAATTTTGAAATTAACGGGGTCTCATGCAAAGATATGGCAATAAGAATATCAGTTCTTTAGTAGGAAAATTAAACTAAAAATGCAGTAGTAAGAACAAAACAAAACATAACAAAAAAAAAAAAAAACCAAAAAAAAAACAAAAAAAAAACACCCAACCACAAAAAAAAACCCCACAAAAAAACCCCAAAAACACAACAGAAAAATAAGAGTCAGAATCCAACCTGACACCCGGGTAGTCAGGGTGTTCTTGCAGTCCAATCAAATCGTGTCTGCAGTCCTCCTGGAGTGACAGATATTGTTTTGTTGAAGCAATGATCTTGTAGAAGGGTGTAGTTTTCCTTTGAAGGTCCAGTGGTGGTGTAGATGGGTCTTGTCTTCCTCTGGGAATCCAGTGGAAACCAGGCTGCTCCTGGTGCTTTAAATCTCAGCTTATATGCAGGTGGGAATGCTTGGCTCCTCCCTCTGGGTGGAGCATCTCACAATGGGATGATGTAATTTTATCAGTCATGCAGTGGGAGACAATGGCTCATTAACAGAAGATATCTACCTGGAGGGAGGATGGGTCATGGAGGAGATAAGGAACACTGCTCCATTTGGTTTTAACAGCTGGCCCATTAAGAGAAGATCCCCCTCAGAGATATGAGGAATGAATGGGTCATGGAATGGATAAACAACCTGCCAACCTGGTTTTTAACATATGGCAATAGAACACTTCTTTTTGGTTACATCTTGTATTGCAAGACAGGGCTTGATGCTCCTTGCCCAGGCTCTCTCCAGAACATGCCCAGGCCAATGCTCAGCAGAGAAAAGCTCCGTGAGCAGCCCCAGGGTGGCCGTGGGCAGGCTGGGGGCAAACAGCATGGCTGGGGCTCTGCAAGGTGCCTGGGGGAGATGGGAAGGAGCAGCAGAGCAGGGGCTGATCCATCCCCACTGCGCTGGACACCCCAGGGCAGCGTCCCAGAGCATCCTCATGCACCTGCCAACAACATCCCCCCTCTGCAGCCCTGGCCTCTCCCCCAGCTCACACAGGTGCCGCATCCTTGCAGGCACAGACACGGCAGCACTGGCTCAGGAGCCCCTGTTTGCACTGCCCACAGCAGGCATGAGCATCCCCATGGTGTTGGTATGGGGAGATGAACCTGAGGGAGCACAAATGCCATCATCAGCCCCTGGGGCCAGGAAGGACTGGGGTACGGCCTCAGGTTTGTGGTGGCCTCTGAAGTCATCCAGAAAGTTTGTTCCCATGAGCTGTGAGTTTCCTGTGCCACTTCAGATGTTGTTTCTCTGAGCCAGGGCTGCCTGGCAGCCACCCCCAAACTGCCCTCAGCATTTCCTTTGTCTCACCTTTCCTTTTTTTCCTTTTCCTGCTAGAAATTTCTTCCTATTGCCCTTCCCTGTTCCCTTCCCTGCAAACAGCCCATCCCTGGTTTCCCTATCCTCTCTGGCCCCAGTCCCCTTTTCAGTTTCTGAGTTAGCACCATGGGAATGTCTCTTGGGGAGCAGGATCATCCTCAAAGTGTTTCAGGAATTTTCTGCAGGCTCCTGCAGTGCCTAGTGCTGCTCCCTTGCCAGAGGCACCACAGGCCAGGGGGGCACATCTGGGCTGCTGTGTCTGGCTGTGGGGCTCCCTGTTGTGGGCAAGGAGGAGGAGCTGCAGAGGCTCTGCAGGACTGACAGGATGGGCTTTGGGGCTGTGAGGAG
>JAIXNV010000576.1:0-21997 GCA_020917445.1 Riparia riparia
CAGGAAAAGTGCAGAGCCCAAAGAGCCTCCATGGCTGTGCTGGAGACCAAGGCTGGAGGAGGGAAATGCAGGGCTGCTGTGGGATGGGGAGGGGATTGAATTCCAGCACACACCTCAGTTCTCTGATGATCCCGGCACGATGCTGGTCCCTGTTCCTGCCTGGAGCAGAGCAGATGTTTATGGGACAGGAGCCCTCCAGGGCTGTCAGGGACCTGCAGCTTGCAAGGTGCTCTGCTCTTCCTCAGCTACTCTCTGAGAGATGCCAATCCCAGCTCAGCACCTCAGGGCACAAGTGGCACTGCCTGCTCAGGGGCACACAACTGATGTCTGCCTGGAAAGAGGCACAGGTTTAAATACCTTTTAGTTTCATATTATACCAGCAAACCTCTATTCTCTGGGTCACTTAAGTACTTTTAAGAAGTGGCAAAACTTTCCCACCAGGACCAAGAATTTCCTGGATCTACTGGATTCTCCTGCTGACAGCAGGAGAAGAAATACTGATCTTCCCCTCTACCTTTGCCACCAATACTCAGTCTAACAATTCCTGACCCTCTTCCTTCAGGTGTTTCCAGGTCTCCTGTTTAAATGGCCATGTGTAAAGGCATTTCTTCATATAGAGCAGTTGGATCTGTGTTCTTCCTGTTACTCCCAGATTTCCTCCTGCAGCTCTTCTCTGGTCATTTCAATGTGTCTCCCTTGACTGGCTTCATGCTTTGAGGTTCCCTGAGTTGTCCAATTTTTCAGAAGTTTAAATAACACCTTAGTCAGCTTTTTTTTTTTTTTTTTTTTTTTTTTTAATATATATCACCTCTTCTTATGTCTTAGTTAAAAATTCTTCCTGTATGGAAATCACTTGTGGCTTTTGGACCTGTCAGATGTTGCTACAATGTCACAAGGAGCTGGGGGAAGTGGTTTGATGATTCAGAAATTTTATCATGTTCCCATTTTTTGTTGGTCATGAAGAGAAATCTTTCTGTGCCTCCGAGTCTCACCAGTTCCTGACCCCTCAGAGGACACAAACCTGGCTGCACTTGAGCCTCCCTCCATAGCCACAGCAGATCTCCATTGTCCCAGAAAGTCCCTGGCAGTGGAGGGATGAACGAAACAGGACAGGCTGTGGGGATCAGGTGCAGGGCAGAGCCAGGGAGAAGAATGACTTTTGCATTTGATGGAGCTGTGCCTTCCCTTGGGTTCGTTGGCTGACAATAAATGAACATCCCTCTGTGTCTCGGGCAGCTCCTTCTCCAAGGGAAGCAGGTGGGAGATGGAGCCCAGGAGCTGAAACCTGCAGGTCCAGCCTGGGGTGGAGGGAGCTCAGATTTGCACAAGGCTGCTCTGAGTCCCAGGGCTTGGATGGAGGAAATGATGGGGCGGGGGTAGGGACAGAGTCTGATTGATTGTCAGATGTAAAGGGTCTGGATTGTCATATCTATTCAAACTGCATGAGGAGGTATTTGGATTCAGCATCAGTTGGAGATTGAACATGTGAAGGTATTAACAGGGAAAAAAAAATCCTAAGCATGACCTAAAAACTGTTTTCTTGCTGTCTTTTTAATTATAATACATTCACTTTGAATACCATTCTGAAATCTGAGCAACTACCCATGAAATTTTGAAAGCACTAACTCAAATTATTCCCAGAGGCTTGGCTGTTAAGGTATTCTGAATGTTAATGAGCCCTGGGGCACTGAACAGCTGAAGGCTGAACAAGCCTCTGGAGAAGTCAAATCCAGCAGCAGCCTCCAAGTGTCTGAGGATGTCAGCAGCCCCCACTGAGGCCATCCCTGCCCAGAGACCGTGGGGGAATGGGCAGACAAGGGGAGCATCCCTGCGGTTGGGCAAGCAGAACTCAGAGGCACCAGCAGGTGCAGGTGGGAAATGGAGTGTGCAATGTGGCTGTGAAAGCCCTGACTGGGCTGTGCCAAGCAGGACAGACAAGACCTGACCCCCATCCCCCAAACAATTCTCTTACTTAGACATTAAAAGGAATTACACTTATTTGTGTGCTCTGAGTTGGATGCACTGGAGAAATACCAACAAGAGATTCTCAGGAGCTCAAAACAACAAAACAGACTTTACTGACAACTTTAGAAAAAACAGAGAAATTTTGGCAAAAGGTTTAATACAATATTCAATCAACAAGAAACACTTCTGAAAGCATTAACTTGTCCCATTCAACTTTGCAAACTCTAAGCCTGTTCAATTTTAAGTTACTCCAAATTAGCAAGAGGAGGGAATTCGAAGATGACAACACAGAAAGAGAGAAAGACAAATAAGATATAGAGAAGCACCCACACAGCTGCCAACTCCTGGATTCCAGCAGTGTCAGACAGAAATTCCAAGAGGAGGTGGGGTCAAGATGTGTGCTTGCCTTGTGGTCAGCCTTGAATACCCCATGGTCATCCTGGGCCCTTCCCCCAGGAGGGACTTTGGGTCACTTGGTCTCTCAGGAGCTGGGCTGGGGGCTGCAGAGGTGGCTGTGGAGTATTGCCTTTGGTGTGCCAGGCATTGGCAGACACTGCTGGGCTGGGATAGAGGCTCTGGGGGATTGGGGTTACAGGGCAGGGCAGTGCTGGGGTGTCAGGGCAGGGCAAGGCTGGACCTGCCTCTTCCTCCCTCACACACAAAATGTTTCCAGCCAACAATCTCCTCCAGTCTCTCACAACAGGCAGTGCTGGAGGTGGAATCCCTGTTGTGGCCATGGGCACCTGGACAAGAAGGACAGTTCTTTTCCATAGGAAGGGGTAATGATTTTAGTTAAAACTGGGCAGAAACACTAATTAATATAGTGACTACATATTTGTCAAATTTTGTTTGCTAAATTTAGTGTAGTGATCTTAGTGTTTAATCTCTTTTTGTCGGAGAGGGTCAGGAGAAGGAAAGCAGGCTCAAGCTTAAAGAGTAAACAGTTTTATTAACACACACTAAAAGAATGGAAAAGATAAGAAAGGATGGAAAAAACCCCAAAAAACCCAAAATGCAACTTCAAAACACTCTTCCCCTCCCTTACAAACTGTTAACTTTCTTACAAACAACACAGAGAGACAGAACCTGTGATTTTCAGTCAGTTTCACCATTTAAACATAATCTTTCATCACTTTGGGAGAGGAGTCTCTCTAGAGTCTTCTGGACACATTCGCTACAAGGTAAAAACAGTCCTGGGGCTCTCAATGTCACAAATCTGCAACTGCTTGGAGTTTTTGCAGATTGTGCTGTTCCACCCATTCACAGCCTTTCCCCTGGCTACTCATGGGCCTCTCAGTGAATCTGGGGTACTGTTTAAGAATGCTTTTTCTAGTATAAAAGGATTCTCTGCTATCTCTAAAACTGTCTTTATCTCAAAAGAAATAGAGACCTCCTTTTACCCCAGGAGCTGAAGGCTTCAAATCACTTTCTCTCTAAAATCATCTTGGTCTCAAAGGCTGAGATATCCTTTTATGCCAGGAGTGAGGGGCTTTAAGATCCCCAGTTAAAATCTCAATCATATCAATCCCCAGCTTTGACTAGAACTAGCATTCCTCCAAACAACATTAAGATGTTACAAGAAACAGTCCATTTCTCCATAGTTTACAGCAGAAAAGTTTGGTTAGAAATGTCCACATCCTCAATCCCTCTTCTAATAATCTTTATCTGTTCTTTCACTCCTGCTCCACTGACTCCATGCGGTGTCTTTCCTACGTCCCCTCTGTCTCTTTCTTTTCTCTCTCAGGGAAGGGTCAGGCCTTGGAAGCTCCATGTTGCCAGGACAGGGTTAACTCTGCCCAGGCCTGCAGTGGCCATGTGATTTCTGCTCCAGGCAGCAGTCTCTCCATTTCAGATCAGCCTGGTTTCCTCCCTCCACTCTTTCTTCTCCCTCTGGAAGACACCGGAGGAGGGGAGCGGGAGGAGAGCTCTGCCCACCCCTTGGTGACAATCGGGGCAGCCTCGGCCAAACCGGGCCCACAGTTGTTATCAGGGGAGATCCCTCCCTGCTCTGGGGCCTCCGGGGAGGTTTTTCCAAAGTGGTGGAAGTTAAGCTCCAACCTCTCCTCCCCCCGGGAGCCGATGGAGTCCGGCTGGGCCTCGGCCGAGCTTCCCCTCGAAGGGGGAGGTGGGGTGTGGGGAGCAGTAGGACCCACTCGATGTTCCCTGTTCAGCTGAGCAGGAGGAAAATGGCCGGACCTGAACAAACCCAGGATTGATATGGGTACTGCCCAAAGTCACATTCAACATTCTCAGTGGCCAAAGCAGATGCCAATATCTCAAACCGGCTTCTGATAGGTCCTTGTCCTTTCTAAAACTATTTCTAGGGTCCTGACAGGGTAACACTTCACATTCCTCCTGAACTAAAAACCAAACTGTGCTAACCCATGACACTGACCTTTAGGCTTTGCAGGGCTCAGGCACAGCAGCTGTGACAGAGTCAGGGCTGAGGTCACACTCTGTGGGCTGGGGCAGAGCCCAGCCAGAAATGACCTGAGATGGGCTCAAATACAATGATGGGACCATGGCCAGACCCTCACGTTCTTCAGTCCCACCTCACATCATTGCCAGGGGCAGAGAAAGGGACAGGTGACTTCTCAGCATGGGTCACAGGAACCTGGGTCACCAGAGCCCTTCCCAAAGTGGCAATGGCCCATTAACAGAAGATATCTCCCTGGAGGGAGGATGGGTCATGGAAGAGATCAAGAACACTGCCCCATTTGGTTTTAACAGAGCCTGAGAAACTGTTTACAAACAATGCAAAACCTAGAGGACACCAACACGATGATGGATGCTTGACCAATTAGGTGTCCTGAAGGATGTGTGCCTGCCTTGTGATCAAGTGGCTTAGCCAATTGAGAGACACCTGTACATGTGGACAGTGGTGCTAGAATCCATAACTGGAGTTTAACATAAATAAAATATATCTTTAATATATATGTATATGTATATAAAAATATGAAATAAATTACATCTGCTAAAATCATATTGATTCTGCTATTCAGTTGCCCAGGGTTTCCCCTGAACTGGAGAGGCTCTGCAGGACTGACAGGATGGGCTTTGGGTCTGTGAGGAGAAGCTGAGGCACCTGGGCTGCTGGACCTTCTGAAGAGGAGGCCCAGGGCTCATCCTGCAACTGCTGCAAGGGTGGTTTCAGAGAATCACAGAATCAGCAAGGTTGGAAAAGACCTCGGACACCATCAAGCCCAACGGGCACCCTGAGAGTGCCTTGACTCCCTTGAGACTCTTTTCTCCAGGAAAAAAACTGGCAAGCTGGGGACAGAGTGGCTGGACAGCAGCCAGACAGAAAGGGACCTGGGGGGACAGATGGACAGCAGGCTGGACATGAGCCAGCAGTGTGCCCACATGGCCAAGAAGGCCAATGGAACCTGTCCTGGATCAGGAACAGTGTGGCCATCAGGATGAGGGCAGTGATTCTTCCCCTGTGCTCAGCACTGGTTGGGCAGCACCTAGAGTGCTGTGTCCAGGTCTGGGTCCCCCAGTTTAGGAAGGACATGGAGGGGCTGGAGTGTGTCCAGAGAAGACCAACAAGGCTGGTGAGGGGTCTGGAACACAAGTCCTGTGAGGAGTAGCTGAGCGAGCTGTGATTGTTTATTCTGGAGAAGAGGAGGCTCAAGGGAGACAAAGCATTGTCAGGGCAGAAGATGGACTTGATGATTTCCAAGGTTTTTTCCAGCCTTGCTGATTCTGTGATTCTCTGAAACCACCCTTGCAGCAGTTGCAGGATGAGCCCTGGGCCTCCTCTCCAGAAGCTCCAGCAGCCCAGGTCCCTCAGCTTCTCCTCACAGCCCCAAAGCCCATCCTGTCAGTCCTGCTGAGCCTCTGCAGCTCCTCCTCCTTGCCCAGAACATAGAGGTCCAGAGCCAGACACAGCAGCCCAGATGTGCCCCCTGGCCTGTGGTGCTTCTGGCAAGGGAGCAGTACCAGGCACTGCAGGAGGCTGCAGACAATTCTTAATGCACTTGGAGGATGATCCTGGTTCCCAAGGGACGTTCCCATGGTGCTGGGAACTCAGCAACTGAAATGGGGAGTGGGGCCAAGGAGGAATGGGCAACCAGGGATGGGCTGTTTGCAGGGGAGGGAACAGGGATGGGCAATAGGAAGAAATTTGTAGCAGGAAGAGTAAAGAAAGCCAAGGTGAAGCAAAGGAAATGCTGAGGGCAATTTGGGGGTGGTTGCCAGGCAGCCCTGTCTCTGAGCAACAACATCTGCAGTGGCACAGGAAACTCACAGCTCATGGGAACAAACTTTCTGGCTGACTTCAGAGGCCACCACAAACCTGAGTGGTTTCCCTGCTGTCCCCCAGCCCTTCCTGGCCCCAGGGGCTGATGATGGCATTTGTGCTCCCTCAGGTTCATCTCCCCACACCAACACCATGGGGGTGCTGACGCCTGCTCTGGGCAGTGCAAACAGGGGCTCCTGAGCCAGTGCTGCCGTGTCTGTGCCTGCAAGGATGCGGCACCTGTGTGAGCTGGGGGAGAGGCCAGGGCTGCAGAGGGGGGATGTTGTTGGCAGGTGCATGAGGACGCTGTGGGACACTGCCCTGGGGTGTCCAGCGCAGTGGGGATGGATCAGCCCCTGCTCTGCTGCTCCTTCCCATCTCCCCCAGGGACCTTGCAGAGCCCCAGCCATGCTGTTTGCCCCCAGCCTGCCCACGGCCA
This sequence comes from Riparia riparia, assembly GCA_020917445.1. NCBI lineage: Eukaryota > Metazoa > Chordata > Aves > Passeriformes > Hirundinidae > Riparia > Riparia riparia. Next base: position 6,645 of record JAIXNV010000576.1, read on the forward strand.
CCCTGGGGCTGCTCACGGGGCTTTTCTCTGCTGAGCATTGGCCTGGGCGTGTTCTGGAGAGAGCCTGGGCAAGGAGCATCAAGCCCTGTCTTGCAATGCAAGATGTAACAAAAAAATGTATTCTATTGCCATCTGTTAAAACCAGGAGGGCAGGTTGTTTATCTCTTCCATGACCCATTCCTTCCTCATATCTCTGAGGCAGATCTTCTCTTAATGGGTCAGCTGTTAAAACCAAATGGGGCAGTGTTCTTTATCTCCTCCATGACCCATCCTGTCTCCAGGGAGATATCTTCTGTTACTGGGCCATTGTCTCTCACTGCATGACTGATAAAATTACATCATCCCATTGTGAGATGCCCCACCCAGAGGGAGGAGCCAAGCATTCCCACCTGCATATAAGCTGAGATTTAAAGCACCAGAAGCAGCCTGGTTTCCACTGGATTCCCAGAGGAAGACGAGACCCATCTACTCCACCACTGGACCTTCAGAGGACAACTACACCCTTCTACAATATCATTGCTTCAAGAAAACCACTTCTGTCACTCCAGGAGCACTGCAGCCACGATTTGATTGGACTTCAAGCAACACCCTGACTACCCGGTGTCAGGTTGGATTCTGAGTCTTATTTTTTGGGCTTTGTTGGTGGTGTTGTTATTTACTACTGCACTTTTAGTGTAATTTTCCTACTGAAGAACTGATATTCCTATTGCCATATTTTTGATTGAGAGCCCATTAATTTCAATATTATATTTCAAATAGAGGGGGTTTGGATTTTCCATTTCATAGTAGGCTCCTGCCTTCCGTAACAGACTCCTGTCTTACCACCCCAAGACAGGGAACTCTGCTCAGATATCCTGGGGGTGTCCCTGGGTTGGGTTTTTTTTGTTTGGGGATGTTTGGAGAAGTGAGAACTCCAAAGCTGGGTGGAAAATGGTCCTTGGGGTGACATTGGGGGGTCCCAGTGGCTGTTGCTGGCAGAGGCAGCCTGGAGGAGCAGAGCCCTGTGTCTCCCTGGAGCCCAGAGAGGGGGGAGCGCTGCAATTTGCAGGACCCTCACCAGCTTGGAGTGGGGCAGGGGGGACTCCTTGGACCTCCTGCACCCCAAAGCAGAGAATAAGGGGAGAAGGGACCCTGGGACCCCAAAATCCCCAGCATTCCGAAATAGAAAATGGAAAAGGAGGGAGCTTTTCAGATTCCTGGGATTCTCAGCAGCCTGGGGAGGGCAGGGAGACCAGAGACAGGGAACTCCAGAAAGGAATTGTCAGGGCTGCTCTTGGTGTTTGATAGGCTATTATAGACTCCAGATGTCTGGTGACTTGTAGAGACGGACTTGAGCAGAGGGACATTCAAACTCAACATACTCATCCCTTGTTTTTGCCCAAACCAGGATTTCCAATTCCCAAACCTTGGCTGGATGGAGGAGAAGGCTGTGAGGAAGAGGAAGATGCCCTGGGACAGCCAGGCAGGTGAGGAGGAAGTCAGTGCCCCTTTCCCCCTCTCTCCTGCTCCATCTCCCAGCCCAGCATGGCCCCTGGCTGTAGGACAACCCCGCTGCCAATGCCGTCCTGCCGGGGATGTGAATCTCCTTCCCCTTCCCTGTGGCATGGAGGCAAATCCCATCCTGTCCTTGTCCTTCCTGCCCCAGACAAGGAGCTGAGGATGGAGATGAGGGAGGACAAATCCCCACAGCAGAACCTTGTGGAAGAGGCTGTTTTGAGCAGCTCCATGGTACAGGAATCCAAAGGGGAGAAAAAGCGACGGAGATCCGACAGGAGGAAGGACTCCAAACCCATCCCAGGTTGCTCTGAGGAGGAAAGACCCACCCTGTGCCAGGAAAGTGGACAGAGCTTCAGCCAGAGCAACACCCCTGTCCAGCATCAGATCATCCACACCGGGGAGAGACCCTACGAGTGTCCCAAGTGTCAGAAGAGGTTTCGGACCAGCTCCACTCTCATCAAGCACCAGCACATTCACACAGAGGAGAGGCCCTTCCGCTGCCCGAACTGCAGGAAGGGCTTCAAGCACAACTCCTACCTCATCAGGCACCGGCGCATCCACACTGGGGAGAGGCCCTACGAGTGTGCCCAGTGAGGGAAGAGCTTCACCCAGAAGTCTCACCTGAGCCAACACCAGTGGAGGCACCAGTAAGGGAAACCCTGGTGTGTACCCCGAGTGCAGGCAGTGTTTTGTGTGAGTCTCCAACTTCATCCCCCATCTGAGGACCCACATTGGGAAGAGTCTTTGTGACCCACATTTCCCATGACCCAAGCTGAGGAGTCACCTGTCCCTTTCTCTGCCCCTGGCAATGATGTGAGGTGGTCCTGGCCGTGGTCCCGACATTGTATTTGATCCCATCTCAGGTCACTGCCAGGGGCAGGAAAGGGACTCTCTCTCTTCCCCAAGGATAAAGATGTCCTTTCCCAGCAGGAGGAAATATGTGGCTGGGAAGAGCCATTCTGTGTTGTTGTAGTTGTCCCTGTATATCATTTCTCTTATCCCTTCCGTTCCTAGTTTTTCCTTATCTTGTTGCTATTACCAGTAAATTGTCCTTTTCCCACCACAGAATCTTTGCCTTTTGTATTTTCCATGGGAGACTGGAAGCCAGTGAGGGGCAGCTCGGTTTTAGCAGGAGCACCAAATTTGGGAATCCCATTCCTATATCCCAGCCCATGGGAACCGTGCATCCCAGCTGGTCCCAGCCCTGGTTGCCCTGGCAGCAGCCTTGGGAGCGGGTCCCTGGCTGGGGGCTGTGGGAACCTCTTCACTGCTAAGGAACCGAGCTGTCACAGGCCCTCAGAGGGGTTCCATGGGGACTTTCCAAGAGTCTCCAGGCTGTTCCAGAGCTGGAATGTCACAGGCAGAGATAGGGGCTCCATGGAGACCTCCCAGGGGTTTCTGGGGATGCTCAAGAGCCCTGTGGTCAGAGGCAGTCACAGCCATTCCATGGTGACACCCCAGGGGACCTTGGGCTGCAAAGGCACCGATCTGTCACAGGCACTCACGGGGGCTCCACGGTGACATCCCAGGAGTCCCCAGGCTGCCAAAGAGCCGGGATGTCCCAGACACTCACAGGGGTTCCTGTCATGGGCAGAGTGGGAGCTTCAGGCTTTATTTCTTCATTGGAGAAAACCCTGCTGAGTCATGAGGTGGAGAAATGACACCCACCAGCCACCATGGATCCTCAAACTCCTCCAGGATGCCTAGACTTTTAAAATTCCATCTAAGAGTGGGGACTGGGGGCAGCTGGACCCAATCCTAGCCCCAGAGTTTGTCAAAGGTTTATGTGTATAATATTGGACAGGTGGGATTGAACCGTATGCAATTTGTCCCGCAGGATTAACAAAGGAATACCAGACATATTTCTATTAATACAGCTATGATTGGTTCTGATCAGGATTAGACAGAAATAATTATTTACACCACAGAGTAAATAATAATTTAAAAAAAGTTACTTACTCCACAGTATACCAGACATTACAATTATAGAATATAGTGCTCTAGATAGGAATTCTGAAGTAACTAGGCCTTTTTGGAGTTGAGCCCATTGCAGGCAGAGCCTCCTGCTCCAGCAGGAACTGCCTTTCCTGTGCCAGGACCAGGGCAGATCCCGCTGCAGGAAAAGCCCCAGGCCAGCCCCAGCACAGTGAAGGCCTCGGGCACAAGCACAGAGTGCCGTGCTGGGAGCTGTGCCAGGGAGAGCCCGAGGCACCAAAGGCACCTTGGCAGCAGCAGCTGCTTCCAGGCCATGGCCAGAAGCCTCCCTTGGCAAGGCGGCCTGGTGGCCACCACTGCAGAGCTGCTGCTCCAGGGCTCATTTCTGCCTGGGCTCTGCCCCAGCCCACAGAGTGTGACCTCAGCCCTGACTCTGTCCCAGCCGCTGTGCCTGAGCCCTGCCAAGCCTAAAGGTCACCTGTGCCAGCCTGGCTCTGTCAGCCCCTGGGGCAGGGCAGGGAAAGGCCAGAGAAGGGGCTGGCTTTGGCTGCTGGATGCAGGCTCCAGCAGAGACAAGGAGGAGTCAAGGGAGTGGATGGAGTCCAGTGAGAAGCCCCTTCTCCCCATGCAATCTTGGAATGGTTTGGATGGGAAGAGCTCTGCAGTGCTCATCTCATCCCAACCCCTGCCATGAGCAGGGACATCTTTCACCACATCAGGCTGTTCAGAGCCCTGTCCCAGCTGGACTTGGATGTTTCCAGGGATGGGGCATTGACCACCACCCCGGGAATCTGTCCTGCTGTATCACCAACATCATAATCAAAATTTTAGTCTTTATCTGAACCTCCCTTCCTTTAGTTTAAAACCACCACCCTTAGTCCTTTTGTGACAGGCCCTACTAAAACCTTTGTCCACCACTGCATTTCCAATCAGCCGGGTTTCCATGGCAATTTCCATGACAGGTGTCCTTGGGTGACTTTATGATGCTTGTATTCTCAATCCTCTGTTCTGTTTCTGCTGTATATTGAGTCCTGTGTCTTTAAGACTAGCTCTAAGGGCAAGGAGAAGCATGGAGACTGTTTTGAGAAAAATGCCTGATTCCTCCACATTCCTCTCTGGACGGGGTGTTCGGCAGAGGCTTGGAGAGACTGCAGGACAGAGATTTTTTTGCTTTTAGTTAGTTTCAGCTAGCTAGGGCAGAGAAGTTCCCTAGACTGTTTTTTCCCCCTTTTTGTTCTCCTGGGACTGTTTAAACCTGCTGTAGACTGAAAAAACCCAGGGGAGCACTGGGGGCTGCACCTGCGGCCCACCGGAGCCTGGACCTTGGCATTTTCCAGCAGCGCCGGAGGGACTGGGACTGATGAGAGACTGAGAGAGAGCCGAGCTACACCCACAGCAAGAACTTTGTCAATTTGCCATCTCACTCCAGAACGAGAGGTTTTATTGTTTCATATTATTCATTCTTTGTATTTGTATGCACTTTGTTTGTTAAGTAAAATAGTTTTTTCCGCTTTTCTCTGAGGAAGTTCTTTACTGGACTGGTTGGGGGGAGGGGCCATTTGGGTTTGCTCCCCAGAGGGATCCCATTCAGGGGTTTTCTCCCGAATTTGCCCTAAACCAGGATAATACCTTTTTATTGCCGCTAAAGAGAGTGGAAAAAAAATCTTGTATTGATTAATTGCATTTTAGTTGTCCTTTATATAAAAAGAAAACAGTCAGTAGCCATGTTACTCCTGAAATTCCTAATGTCTCTTAGAATAAATTCCTTTCTCTGTTTTCATTTCCCAAGCTTTTTAAAAGTTTTAATACCTTTCTAGTCCCTACATTTATTTTCTTAATCAAAAAGAACTCCAATGTTGTCCCTAAGACATAGGTTTTACACTAAAAATACATAAATTAAAATAACTATTTTATTAAACTCAGTAATTATAATTGACAAAAAGTTTATAAAATACTAGTGTGATAAACATTAACTATTTCTTTTGTTCACTGGAGATCAAATAACTCAAGATAGCAGGACGTTACTATGTTACTATCCAAGCTTATAGGCAAACATACCTTTGCCAATTTCTTTTTCTCTCTGGCTTAATCAGCTTTATGTTTCAGGGATTCCAGCTTAGTTAAGAGGACAACTACAGACTTCAATCTGAGACCACCGAGAGACAAAAAGAGACCCTCCCAGCAACACGTCACACCCACATCATCGGAGGAAAGAAGCAAGATAAAAGCAGACTGAGAAGATCTGTCAATTCACGGCAGTTGGTGGAGCGAGACTCCCCTGTCGTCCAGCGCTGTATTTGCCTTTGCTTTGCCTGCTATAAATCCAATAAATTCCTATTGGAACTTTTCTTCGTGTTCATAGTCTATTACAATTTGGTGCCGTGACTCGGATCCACCTGCGAGATAGGACTTTTGGTTCTGCCTGGGGGGCGCCCCGCCAGTCAGTCGGTGGCCCTGGTAGACCCGATTCCTGTCTCGGTTGGACCGACGAACCTAAATTCAAGGCATTAGGCAAAGGAAGCCGGCAGACCCTATAAACTTTGTGCACGAAGGTCCGGACGAAGACGCAAGACGCGTGAGTATCTGTGTGGAAGAATCCGTTCGGTCTGGGTCGGGTATCCCTGGAGTGCTGCGAGTGTGTGAGTGTCTGAGAGGAGAACCGGCAGCTCGGATTCTCCAAGTGATTGTGGGCCCTCAGTAGTGCGGTTCTCATAGCCCGTGAGGGCGTGAGCCACGAACAAGGGGAAGCGAGTGATTTTCTGCACCACGCTTGTGTGAGGGCACTCCAGAAGATGGGACAGGGGAAGAGCAGGCCCTCTACTCCCATAAAACTCCCCCCGGTGCCTAGAGATAGCCCACTGGGGTTCATATTAGACAATTGGAAACATTACCCTAACACAGGGGGTAAAGATAAAGCTAAAATGATCCATTATTGTGTGGTAGTATGGGGTGGAAAGGAGATTTCCCGGAATATTTTTTGGCCTATTTTTGGATCATCAGAAGACTGGGTGAGGCAAAAACTCAACTTGTGGGTAAACACTAAAATTCCTTTTAGTCAGGAAGAAAGTGAATATGCTAATGTATGCGTTACAAGACCTGGGGGTGAAGTGCTCCTGTTTCCCCTCAAAGAGGGAGGACGAAAGAAAGACAGGAGTAAAGAGGAAGAAGCTTTACTAATCCCACCTCCTTACATACCCCCTCAGAACCCCCAGATTCCGGATGCACCTCCAATGGAGCCTCAGGGAGCAGGGAATAATCCCGAGCCCCCTGAGGAAGTGCAGGGACCGCAGGGACCCATAACCCGAGGTCGGGCTAGACAACATAACCTATATCCCCTAAGAGAAATGCCTGTGGGGGGGGGGGGGCGGCGGCCGGGACCTCACCCAGCGATAGGGTTTGTTTCAGTACCTTTAAGTTCTGGGGATGTTCGGGAATTTAAGAGGAAGATGGGGAGCCTCCTGGAAGATCCTTTGGGGGTGGCCGAGAGACTGGACCAATTTTTGGGACTCAGTATTTATACTTGGGGCGAGTTGCAAGCCATATTGAATATTCTCTTCACGGCCGAGGAAAGAAATATGATTAGACGAGCGGGGATGCGAATATGGGATGCACAACATGCACAAGGACCTTTAGCAGACACCAAGTGGCCTTTGCAGGATCCCAATTGGAATCATCAGCAGCAGGATCACAGAATAAATATGCAGGATCTGAGGGGGATAATAGTACAGGGGATCCGGGAAGAGGTGCCTAGGGGGAAGAACATCAACAAAGCATTTAATGAGAGACAGAAAAAGGAGGAGACACCTACGGATTGGCTAGAACGCTTGAGAAAAAACCTGCAGATGTACTCGGGCTTAGATCCTGAGACAATGTCAGGGCAAGCACTACTAAAAACTCAATTTGTGGCTAAATCATGGGAAGATATCAGAAAGAAGTTAGAAAAATTAGATAATTGGCAAGATAGAGACCTGGATGAGCTATTGAGGGAAGCACAGAAGGTATATGTGAGAAGAGATGAAGAGAGTCACAAGAGACAAGTAAAGATGATGGTGGCAGCAGTAAGGGAAACTAGGAGAATTGATGCCCCCCCAAAAACAAGTCAAGTGGCCCAGAGAAATGGGGGAGGGGTTCCCCTGGGTAGAGAAAAAGGATGGAGGCGTATGCTTCTACTGTGGAAATAAAGGACACTTTCGGAGAAACTGCAGGAAGCGGCTGAGGGATGAGACAGTCTTCAAAGAAGACTGAAGGGGTCAGGGGCTGTATTTGCTGGGGACACGGAAACATCAAGAGCCCTTGATAAAATTGAAAATAGGTCCTCAGCAGCAGGAATTTGAGTTTTTAGTAGATACTGGAGCTGAGCGATCGACAGGCCAGGTACTACCGGAGGGATGTGAGATATCGAAGGAAACTGCTCAAGTGGTAGGGGCGAAGGGGGAGCCCTTTGAAGTCCCTGTTATTAAGAATGTACTGGTGGAATCGAGGTCCAAAATGGGAATAGGGAACCTTCTGCTAGTACCAGAAGCAAATTATAATTTGTTAGGGAGAGAATTAATTATAGAAATGGGTATTAATATAGAAGTAGTAAATGAGGAAATCAAAATAAAACTCTGTCCCTTGAGGGTAGAGGATGAGGAAAAAATTAACTCAGAAGTACGGTACACTCCTGATAGTGTAGGAAGGTTGAATATAACCCCCTTCTCAGTAACCATTAAAGATCCAGAGACACCGATAAGAGTTAAACAGTACCCCATTTCCCCAGAGGGAAAGAATGGGTTGAAGCCCGAGATTGAGAGCCTGCTAAGCAAAGGACTCTTAGAATCTTGCATGTCTCCTTTTAATACCCCCATTTTGCCAATAAAAAAAGCAGATGGATCATACCACTTAGTGCATGACCTGAGAGAAATAAACAAAAGGACAGTAGCTCGTTTTCCGGTGGTAGCCAACCCTTACACCCTGCTAAGCAGACTTGGTCCCGAAAAACAGTATTATAGTGTAATTGACCTTAAAGATGCATTCTGGGCATGTCCTCTAGACGAGAAGAGTAGGGATTACTTTGCATTTGAATGGGAAGACCCAGTCACTCATAGAAGACAGCAGTTAAGATGGACCGTGCTCCCCCAGGGGTTTACGAAATCCCCTAATTTGTTTGGACAAGCTTTAGAACAGATTTTGCAAGAATATCAGACTGGGGAAGGAGTGACCCTTATCCAATATGTAGATGACCTCCTGATTGCTGGGGAAGCAGAGGACAAAGTACGGGCAGAAAGCATTAGATTACTCAACTTCCTTAGTGCTAAGGGGCTCAAAGTATCTAAGGCAAAACTACAATTCGTGGAAGAAGAAGTAAAGTATCTTGGGCATTACTTAAGGAAGGGGGAGAAGAAAATAGACCCTGAAAGAGTAAAGGGGATACTATCCATACCGCCTCCAAAGAGCAAGAAGCAAATTAGGCAGTTGTTAGGTCTCATGGGGTATTGCCGACAGTGGATTGAGAACAATAGCACCAAGGTTAAGTTTTTTATATGAGAAATTGAGCCAAGGAGGGCTAGTGAAATGGGATGAGAAAGATGACAAGCATCTGAAAGCTCTGCAGCATGATTTGGTCAATGCCCCTGTGTTGAGCCTACCCGATCTGAAGAGACCCTTTTATCTATTTGTAAACACAGATAGTGGGACGGCTTATGGAGTACTGACCCAGGAATGGGCTGGGAAAAAGAAACCTGTTGGGTACTTATCTAAGCTGTTAGACCCTGTCAGCAGGGGGTGGCCTACATGTTTACAGGCTATAGTGGCCTGCGCCCTGCTGGTGGAGGAGGCTAATAAAATCACTTTCAACGGGGAACTGAGAGTATTATCCCCTCATAATATCCGGGGAATTTTGCAACAAAAGGCAGAAAAATGGATAACGGATGCCCGACTCTTGAAGTATGAGGGAATCCTATTAGACTCCCCAAAATTAACCCTGGAGGTAACAGCCTTACAAAATCCAGCCCAATTCTTATATGGAAGGCCAAGCGAGGATAGATTGGCACATGAGTGCTTATCTACCATAGAAGAACAAACCAAAATAACACCAGATCTGGATGAAGAAGAATTAGAAGAAGGGGATAGGTTGTTTGTAGATGGCTCATCGCGAGTGATAAATGGAAAAAGGGTTTCTGGTTATGCAATAGTTGGAGGAGAAGGATTTGCAGTTATAGAATCAGGCCCTCTAAGTGGATCTTGGTTGGCACAGGCTTGCGAACTTTATGCGGTGCTACGGGCATTGCAGTTGTTGAAAAACAAATCAGGTACCATCTATACTGACTCAAAATATGCTTATGGGATTATACAGACTTTTGGGAAAATATGGGAAGAACCGGGATTGATAAACTCCCAGGGAAAAAACCTGGTTCACCAAGATCTAATCAGGAAACTGCTGAAGGCCTTGAGGGGACCTAGGAAAATTGCTGTTGTTCACCTGAAAGGGCATCAAAAGGGATTGGATTATAAAAGCAGGGGAAATAATGCAGCAGATCAGGAAGCAAGAAGGGCTGCTTTGCAGACGTCACAATCTACCCCCCAAGAAAGATCCGACGGCTGAAAGAAAAGAGCATGAGACTAGCAGAGGGAATTTGCAAAAGATATATAGTTTTACTATGCAGGAAAAAGAAAAGATGAAAAGAATGGGGTTGAGAGAAGACCCAGAAGAGAAATGGCGACTTCCAGAGGATAATAGAACTGTACTGCCTAAATCCATAGCTATGGATATTATGAGGAGAATACACAGCAAAACAGATTGGGGGGCACAAGCATTGGTAGATCAATTCGCCACCAAACATATGTGTATTGGGGCAGATAACTTGGCAAAGCAGGTAGTGAGGGGGTGCATTACCTGCCTAAAGGTTAATAGGGCCAATTTAAGAAAATCCTTAATGGGGGGACGACCTACAGCATACCGGCCATTCGCTAACATCCAACTAGACTTTACTGAATTACCCAAAACTGGGAGGTATAAATATCTATTGGTAATAGTGGATCACCTAACCCATTATGTAGAGGCATTCCCTACACCAAGGGCAACAGCACAAACAGTAATCAAGACCCTATTAGAGCAGATTATTCCCAGATATGGGGTCACAGAAATCATTGACTCAGACAGAGGCCCTCACTTTGCATCCAAAATAATTAAGGAGACGATGGCAATAATGGGAATACAATGGGATTATCACACCCCCTGGCACCCCAGAGTTTGGGGAGAGTAGAAAGAATGAATGGGGAAATTAAAAAACAATTGACCAAACTTATGATTGAGACCAGACTGTCATGGGTAAAATGCCTACCATTAGCATTGCTAAATATCCGGACACAACCCAGATCAGATATGGGAATATCCCCGCTTGAAATGTTGTATGGAATGCCCTACAACATGGAGGAACCACAAGATCATCCAAAGTTGAGGGATCAGAATATGAATATATACATTACCAGCCTAATGAAATATAGGGAAAATCTGTGGAAAAAAGGAAGGTTAGCTCAGAGACCCCCACTGGATTTAAAACTGCACCAGGTGCAACCAGGAGATTGGGTAATGATAAAGTCCTGGAAAGAAGCATCCCTGACCCCACAATGGGAGGGCCCTTACCTGGTATTGCTTACTACAGATAATGCAGTCAGAACAGCAGAGAAGGGATGGACCCATGCTGGCAGAATTAAAGGGCCAGTGAGCAAACTGACTCCTGAGTGGCAGGTGACAAGCAATCCCGGAGACCTGAAGTTACGGATCCAGAGGAGAGATCATCAATGAATGGACACCGTGTAAAATATGCACCAGAACCACACTACATGGAGGAAGGATTAATTTGTAACTCTGATGTTAAGACAAGGTGTAGAGACACAGAGTGTAATTGTTATCCTTTTGTTTGTTATATTTGTAAAATCTGCAGGGACAGGTGGTGGAGTCATTGTAGGCAAGGAACCCCTCCTAGAGGAATCTGCAGCCCCTGTTGGGTACTGCAGCAGAACATAACTGATTGGATTCTAGAATATAAAGTTAAATATGAGGGATTAGTAGAAGAATCAGAAGAGTGGTGGAGGATTTTTGCATTAGGGATTGAACCAAAATATTATTGTTATCACCCTAATGAACCCATCCCGTTCATAGCTGAAATTGTTGACTGCACCTGCCGCACACGCCTAAAGGGAATCCGGTGTGATACACCCCCGGTTATGTATCGGAACTGGGATTCCTATGTCAAGAGGCAACAGAGTCGCCCCCGGGGACCTCCTGAAGAATATCCCTGCTGCCGAGAAGATGGTACCCCCCGTGGCTCGAGGCAACCGAGTCAACGGGAAAGGCAGAGGGGTAAAAAGCTGTGGAGGAAGGAAACCCCAGAGTGGGACAACAAAACAATATTTGAGGAATTGCCTCAGGAATGGGAATAAGAGCAAGGACCCTGGGCAGAGAGACAGGTTGCAGTCTATGAAATGGAACAATCCTCAGATATACTCCCATTCCTATGCCCCCAGTGATGCTCACCACGTGACCCAGCCGATTACTTTTCTTTTGCTGATGTTATACTTAAGAGGGATTAATGCCTTAGACAATCTACCACACCAACCCTTTAAATGGTCACTATGGCGATGGGATGACAATGAAATTTTGCAAACTGTAACTACTGTAGGAGCACCCAGTTTCAGAGTAGGATTGTGTGATCTGACCAACATAGATCATTGTGGAAAAGTACTGAACCTAACGGGATTTTACATGTGCCCAAGCTCAAATCACGGTAAAGGATATTGTAATTATCCTGGGGAATATTTTTGTGGATATTGGGACTGTGAAACAATCGCCTCTGACTGGACACCCAGGGGAGGGCATGATAAATATTTGCAAGCAGACTTTGGACCAGCAGGATGCACAAAGCCGTGGAGGGGTCCTTCAGGAGAAATGACCTATACAGGGGACTGCTCGTTTGTTTATCTCAATGTCACCCAACCAGATGTGCTGGCTTGAAGGCAAAACCGGTGAGACTTCAAGTCAGAAAAAACAATTTAATAGGGAAGAAAAAAAAAAGTGAAATAAAACACATGCAATGATACAAAAGATCACTGACAGAATCAGAATACAACCCGAAACCGTGGTGGTAGCAGTCCAGATGAAGTGGTCCTGCTGAAACTGCTCCCGCAGAAAGGTCTGGTAGCTCCTGTCCTCTGGGAGTCCAGTGGCCAAGGCTGCCTCTGCTGTCCCAAAAACCCAGATTATATCCAGGTGGGAATGCCTGGCTCCTCCCCCTGGACGGAGCATCTCACAATGGGCTGATATCATTTTATCAGTCTTGTAATGGGTCATTGATTGCTTATCAAACAGAGATAGCTCCTGGGGGCAGTTATCTATGAGTCATGCAGGAAAGCATTGATGGGCCATTAACAGAAGATAGTCCAGAGGGAAGGGGCAGGAGTAGCAGTGGTGAACAACTTAGTTTCAACATTTCATGTAGATGGTGATAGAATACATACTTTGGGCACACTTTACATTGTAACCTAGGACATAATCCACCCCTTATTCTATGACCATCTACATCATACCTAAATTAATACATTCTTACAGCTAGATAGATAAATATACACATATACAGAATGAAACCCTACACCCAGTTCTCACTTAAGATTAGGTCTCCCTGTGGTACACAACGGGTTTCCCCATCTTTCTGCATTACCCACCAAGTGGAACCAGGTCCTTGAGCAAAAACAATCCCACGGATGGGTCTGCCCTTGCTTGATGTGGGATTAATCCAAACAGTTTTTCCTAAAATGCCTTTCATGTGTACCACAGGGACTTTATCTCCATCCACTGTGTGCAAAGGTTCAGACTGGGCAGGACCAGCTCGATTGATTGACCCTCGAGTGTTGACCATCCAGGTGGCCTTTGCTAAGTTCAGCTCCCAATTTTTGAAAGTCCCCCCACCAAGCGCCTTCAGGGTAGTCTTAAGTAACCCATTGCACCGTTCAACTTTTCCGGCAGCTGGTGCATGATAAGGGATGTGATATATCCATTCAATGCCATGTTCTCTAGCCCAGGTGTTTATAAGGCTGTTCTTGAAATGGGTCCCATTGTCTGACTCGATTCTCTCAGGGGTGCCATGTCTCCACAGGACCTGCTTTTCAAGGCCTAAGATAGTATTCCGAGCAGTAGCATGAGGCACAGGGTAGGTCTCCAACCATCCAGTGGTGGCTTCCACCATAGTCAGCACATAGCGCTTGCCTTGGCGGGTTTGGGGAAGGGTGATGTAGTCAATCTGTCAGGCCTCCCCATACCTGTACTTCAACCATCGTCCACCGTACCACAGAGGCTTTACCCGCTTGGCCCGTTTGATTGCAGCGCAGGTTTCACAGTTGTGAATGACCTGTGAGATGTTGTCCATAGTAAGGTCCACCCCTCAGTCACGGGCCCATCGATATGTTGCATCTCTCCCCTGATGACCAGATGCATCATGGGCCCAACGGGCTAGGAATACTTCTCCCTTGTGTTGCCAGTCTAGATCCACCTGTGATACTTTCACCTTGGCGGCTTTGTCCACTTGCTCATTGTTGTGATGCTCTTCATTAGCCCGGCTCTTGGACACATGTGCGTCCACGTGTCGAACCTTCACGGTCAGTTTCTCTACTCGGGCGGCGATGTCTTGCCAAATCTCAGCAGCCCAAATGGGTTTCCCTCTGCGCTGCCAATTGGCCTTTTTCCAGCGATTCAGCCATCCCCACAGAGCATTAGCTACCATCCACGAGTCGGTGTAGAGATAGAGTCTTGGCCACTTCTCTCGTTCGGCAATATCTAAAGCTAGCTGGATGGCTTTAAGTTCTGCAACCTGACTTGATCCACCTTGTCCTTCAGTAGCTTGTGCAACTCATCGTGTGGGGCTCCACACTGCAGCTTTCCATTTCCGGTTGGCGCCTACAATTCGGCAGGAACCGTCAGTAAAAAGGGCATATTGTCTTTCAGTCTCCGGTAGCTCGTTATACGGTGGGGCTTCCTCGGCACGTGTCACTTGTTCCTCTTCTTCTTCAGAAGATAATCCAAAAGTCTCACCTTCAGGCCAGTTAGTTATAATTTCCAGAATCCCAGGGCGATTCGGGTTTCCAATACGGGCGCGCTGTGTGATGAGGGCAATCCATTTGCTCCATGTGGTGTCAGTGGCATGATGCGTGGAAGGAACCTTTCCCTTGAACATCCATCCCAGCACCGGTAGTCGGGGTGCCAAAAGCAGCTGCGTTTCAGTGCCAATTACTTCTGAGGCAGCTTGAAGTCCTTCATAGGCGGCTAAGATCTCTTTCTCTGTTGGACTGTAATTGGCTTCGGACCCTCTGTAGCTTCGGCTCCAGAATCCCAGTGGTCGGCCCCGAGTCTCCCCAGGCACCTTCTGCCAAAGGCTCCAGGACAGGCCATTGTTCCCGGCTGCTGAGTAGAGCATGTTCTTCACATCTGGTCCCGTCCTGACTGGGCCAAGGGCTACCGCATGAGCGATCTCCTGCTTTATCTGGGCAAAGGCTTGTTGCTGTTCAGGGCCCCAGTGGAAATCATTCTTCTTGCGAGTGACCAGGTAGAGAGGGCTCACAATCTGGCTGTACTCAGGAATGTGCATCCTCCAGAAACCTATGGCGCCTAGGAAAGCTTGTGTTTCCTTCTTGCTGGTCGGTGGGGACATGGCGGTGATCTTATTGATGACCTCAGTGGGAATCTGCCGCCGTCCATCTTGCCACTTTACTCCCAGGAACTGGATTTCTTGAGCCGGTCCCTTCACTTTACTTCGCTTAATGGCAAAACCAGCTTTCAGCAGAATCTGGATGATCTTTTCTCCTTTCTCGAAGACTTCCCCTGCTGTGCTCCCCCATACAATGATGTCATCAATGTACTGTAGATGTTCAGGAGCCTCACCTTTTTCTAG
>JAIXNV010000577.1:4271-21991 GCA_020917445.1 Riparia riparia
TTTTTTTTTTTTTTTTTTTTTTTTTTTTTTTTTTTTTTGGTAGGGAAACCATGTTATTGAACAGGCTTTTCTTTCCATGAGATTTCTGATGGTATCAGAAACCTTCTAGTATCTGTGTTCTTGTGACACTTTGTGGATTACCTAGGGTACTTGGACCACCCCAACTCTCCCTCTCAACTCAAATCTGACTGCCCTTGGTCCTTCTCTCTGATGACTCAGGACTTTGTGTTCTTGCTGTTATTTCTCTGAGGTCATAATCACTGATACTTTTTTCTTCCTCATGTAGGCCACTGACTCCTATAGGTTTCTAAAATCACTCTGATGTACTCATTGGTTGGATTTTTCATTATTATTATTATTGTTTTGCGGTGGGGTAGGAGAAAGTGGTGTTGTCATGCTGGCTTGGGAACAAGTTTTATCTAATGAAAGTAAAATTTACATGGAAACTAAAGCTGCCATTGTATATATACTTTTTTTTTGCAGCATACCCCCACCCTTTACAAGGTTGCCCAAAAAAGTGCTAAGTCTCAGGGGACAAATTTATTTTCATTACCATTTTATACCTATGGACTCTTTGATGGTGCCTCTCTTTAAGATTATGGTGGTACACACACAAGTCAACATGATTATTTTAAAATAATTTTTATATGTTTCAGAATAATTTGTGACTATTTTTTAGTACTTGATTTTCATTGTCTCAACACCTGCCATACTGCCTTTGACTCATGCAACTAAGCAAAAGATTATAAAATTAAATTAATATTCTTTAAAATATCCTTGTTAATACATGATACCAGATTTTTCAAAATTTCCATGGTTTTTGCTCAGCAAAACACAAGAGTTCTTCTGGTTTTTCATATGTTATGTTATTTATTCCTGGAGTGAGATTCTTAAACAGTTGCCATAGTTCCTTTCATTGTGGTGGATAAAACAATCCAAAAATGCAAATGCTATTCAAACCACACTCTCTGCAATATTTTCTGAATCCTCATGAGTGAAAAGCTGTTGTGTGAGTAAGTCTGTCATCATTACCTGTCTCCAAAGTAGGGATGTAGAAGATGTTCTTAGCCAGCAGTCTGATTATTCCAAATACTAAAATAGTTGACAAATTGAAATGAGATTTGCTACTGGCTTTCTATCAATCAGACGATGAGAACTGCATCCCGCAAGCAAATAATATTGTAGGCAATTTGCATGGAAATTAGGTATTTTTAAAGCATTTTAAGCTGTTGTACTATTCATAAGAAAGCATAGTACAAAAACAAGGATAGAAAAACACTGTCTCTGCATGAGAATATTTAAGTGTGGTGTTTCAGAGACATATCATACAGAAACAAGTGATGATTTCTTGACGGGCAAAGGTATCAAAGGAAGTATGAAGAAAATTTTAGGACTAGACAATCTAGATATACAATTAAAATGATTTAACTATTATACCAGAGAAAGGATAGACTAAATTAGTAGTGAAGTATTAATGTAAAAGCATGTAAAATGGACAACACAACAGAGTTGTTCTTCAGACAGAAAATTAAAATTAAGAGATTGAGGTATTTGTGTTCTATTTGTCATGATGGGTGTGCTAAAACACATTCCAGATTACTAAAAGAATTGGCTAATGAAATGTCAATGATCATAGCATTTTCTTAGAATATTCAGTAACAATAAAGGAAATAAAGACAATGGAATAGTGGAGTTGTCATTAGGAAAGATAGAAAAGTAGGAGTTTGTAACTTGAAGATATAATCAGATTAATTTTGACCTCTATAAAGATATTGAAACAAACAGGTAAACTCTGAAAATGTAGAAGGAAAGCAATTAAATGAGTAATGTTCAATCTGGAACAGAAAACAACAAATCACATCTGGTAAATCTCTGAAGCAATCTGTGGAAATGTTGCTTAGATGGAAGTACTGCAGTATGGATCCAATGACTGGACAAACATTCCTGACAGAGTAAGTATCAGTGTACTGGAATAGAATGATGTGCAAGTAAGATTCTCCAGAGGGTAATATTTCATTAATAAGCAGTATGAAGGAATAGAGGTTGTACTAATTGCGTTTGTAGATGCAGCCTATCTGGAAGTGGCTGCTGAAAGACGATCTCAAATTCAAAATGAAGTTGTCAAACCAGAGACTGAAAGAAAACAAAATTCATCCAGTAGAAGATCCTGCGCTTCTGCAGAAATAGTTGCTCATGAAGGATTAGGAATACCTAGCTAAACAGCAGAAAACATTCTGAGTGTAATAGCAAATAATATTTAAACATGAACCAACAATTTTGTATGCTGCAATATTGAGTTGCAGCAATAAGCAGATCCCACAGAGGGATTTATACACAGGGGTACATCTATGGGACAGTAAATAATCCTTTCCTTATATGGTTTTGTGAAGGTGCCAGCTAGAGTACCTTGTCTATATTCATCACTTTGAGACAGACACAAACCAGATGGGAATGCATCAATCTGGATGGATAATGGCCATCAAAAGATGAAAAGCAATCATCGTGAGTCTAGAAAGTGATAGCATGAAGAAAGGACAAAGGATCTGGGGAAAGCAAGAACAGTATTTTCAACTTCTAAGATGCACCAGCAAACATGAAGCATGGGTAAATACTGAAAGGATTTCCTGGGGGAGGTCTAGTACTTATTTATCTATAGATTTTTAGCACAAGATTTCAGCCTTTCTCAGGCCTCTGAGTCACCTCTGATCATAAACTGGCTTGCATATTTCTGCTGTCCTCCATGTGTTGATTCTTATTACATAGAATACACATAGGTATTTATGCCTATTTGAATAATTAATTCTCAATAATTCTTTCAATAATTTCATTTGCAGAAAGGTAAATCTCAGAATTTATCACTGTATGTGAAAACTACAGGAAGCTCACTTGAATACCATAGTGTTTGGAGCAAGGATTTAATCTACACCTTGGGTACCAAGTAGTAAAGCTTGGCTATAGTGAAAATAGAATGAAATTTCATTGAACGAATTAGTTCTGTCTACTCCTGGATTTAAGTTATTCGTTCTTTACCCACGTAGATAATACAAAAGCAAAATAAAAAATAAAGTATGGATGAAGACTTTCCAATTACTCCTTGACCTCTTGCACAGCTCTCAGCTTACTGGGAGCCAAGTAGGGTAGTCAAGTGATATAGGACAGTTAAGTCTTTGCTATAATTGTTTCCATAACACTGGCAACAGGAACATGACCAAGTGATTCTTCCTCTAGTCTGCAATAATACCAGCTACATACCAGGGTTAGGTATAATGCTGTAATGAAATACCATTTGTTTTCCAGATCTGAAGCCTGTTGGGAATAAACCTTTGACTCTGATACTTTTAAGAATCTTCTGTCTACTGATTAGCAAGAAGTCTAGCACATACTTCGGCACTCAAGAGAAAGTCTGTTGGAAAAAAACCCAAACATATAGGATAAGGTTTAAGCAGTAGAAAATTATACTGTTCCATACCGTATAAACACATAGTATTTTATTTAATTAAAACAGTTTGATAGAATTCTTCATCACCTTAAATATCGCAGGCAGATAGCTGAACTGTGAGAATCTAATGCAAAGCCAAATAGTGCAAAGAAAGCTAGCAGAAAACCATGCATAAAGATGACTCATGCATCATAAGACGTGAGGAGAAGGAGTCAAACAAGAAAATAAAACTGGAGAAAATCAAAATAATTGTGATTCAAAGAAGGGAAAATTGAAATTTTCTGAATGCATCACACAGGTAAAATATCTTCAAGATGAATTTTCCCAAAATGAATAATAGTAAACATTGTCAAATATAACTAGGGAATTTTAGCCTAAAAGTTATTCTTTATCAGAACATATTTAGGAAAACAAAACACTGTGTGTCTTCCTGTGGCAACAACCTTTGGCCATTTCTGAATTTTCTCTTGATATTCTGCTGAGATTTTTGTCTGTAGACCCCTCTAACTGTTATTTACCTCAGCAAAATCTTTAGTTTTGAATATAGAACATTTAGAACTATAGATCTACATATCCCTTAACTGCACTTAAAACATTTCAAAATAGACAGAATTTTGTAAAACCAAAAAAAAAAAAAAAGTATATTCAGTATTATTTCAGGAACATTTTTCACTTTAATTTTCTGTTGATCATTGAAAGCTTTTGTATCCTTAACATTTGCAGAGGTTGAAGATGATGACAACATAACATCTCTGAACTCTCCATGGCACTCAATGGCACTATACCCATATAGTTTATCTCCTGTCCACCTGACAAATAATTGAGCCTCTATATCATGCTTCAGAGTCATGTGCCAGAGGTAGAAATAATTGACAGTCAATTCTCTAAATGAATTATGTGGCTGCATTTCATAAGCCCATATGGATCAAAAATAAAAATACACTAACTGACAAAACTGGTGAATGGTTTAAAATAGCAGGAAGGGGAAAGATTAAATCTGCATTCTATCACGTATTGCACAGTGACTTATGTTGACACTGGTTTCTCAAGAAATGTCAGAACACATTCATTTTATCTGACTTTTTCTCAGATATTTTGGCAGAAGTTCCAGAAGAAATTACATCAAGTAAATCTAATTGAACATATCATCATAAAATTTATATTTTATCTGATGGCCTACTAGTTGCAATACACTGGAAAAGCCATCTATGTGGAGGATTCAAACTTTATTACCACAACACTGTAAAATACTGATCAGCATAATAATTCCTCAGCTGTTCAGGAAAGATGGTTGCATGCACTCATAAAATCTTCAGATACAGATGATTTTACAGAACGCTCAGCAGTGAATAAGGAAGCAACTCCTCCTTCTTAACCCCTAAACCTCCCTCCACATGTTGTCTGAGTATACAAAAACAAGAACACAGGACAGAGTTTTAGGTTTGTCTTTAATCAAGAGTAATTAATTCTTTTGCAGAAAAGGGTGGAAAGTATCCCATTTGCTGCCTTCACTGTGGTTTCTACACCCTCGAGTTGGATGTTAACTTGAGTGGGAGACAGAGCTAGATGTTCCTGATGACAGAGCTTCTACCAAAGGAAACTTTCTGCTCCCACCGGCTAATTCAATTTGGAAACTTCCTGCCTTCTTCTGCTCATTTTTCCAACTTTCCTTGTCATGGGTCTCAATATCTTTAGCTGCCATACTCGAGAAACTACAGAACACAGAAATATTTGTAAGTGATTTTTCTTAATGCCGGAAGATTTCAATGGGTGGGGGAAGGGGAAGGGGAAAGGGAAGGGAAAAGATCTGCTTCCTGTTTTGTTTTGATTTCAATTCAAGCATGATTAATTCTTACTGTCTAATTGAAGGCAATTTTCAAAAGATACATTTCATGAGTCACTGGATTAATTACATCAGCTTTGTTTCACATTAACTGGATAGTTTATGTCAAAATGTTAAAGTAATATTGCTTCACTTTGCAAACTTGATGAAATGCTTCAATTAACCGTCTCTGAACCCCTCAAGAGAGCCAGCAAAATAAGGAAGACTAAGGTAAATCTCTCTAGAAATGTGTCATATTCAAATGAAGAAATAGAAGAGCTGTATAAAATTAATGACACCTTTAGCATCTCACTTTTGAACAAGTTTTATTCTAATGGAGACAGAAAAGAACTAGAAGAAAATGTTTGGGTTTTTGAGTGGTGTGGAAAACAGTTGAGAGGTCTCCTGGTAGTATTACATGTTTCTCAGTAGCTTCTGATTTTCACACCTAGATTCTCTTGTTCTTGTTGGAATCACTGTTTTATTCTTTTTTAAAATATGTTTTCAGCTTCAAGGTTATAGAGACAAAGTGTATAGATACATGAGTAGGTTCAAATACATCTCTGTATATGGTTACAATAAATGCACCTACTTTAAGTTTTCTTTAAATTCCCCATATCCAAGAACTCTCAGGCTCTTTGAATATTTGGAGTTGACAACCATTTCGGTATTACTGTGATCTTGTTTCTATATTCCTAGTGTTTTGCCATATTTTTAAATTCTAAATACATGAAAAATGCATCCTGAAAAATTTAGTTTAATTTTTTGTCTATTACATTTTTGAGAGGCTGCTGATCTCATAATATTTTAATTAATATTTGCTCTTTATTTTAATATGATCAGAAGGGTTCCAGAAGGAATAGATAAATAATCAGGATGGACAGTTTGCTGAGCATCTGCCAATAATTTGATTGCTAACGAGAAATAAAGTAACACTCAAGAGAAGAATGTGCTTCCAAAGATATTTGAATTGAATGCATGTTTTTCAGGTGCTTATTAGGGAAGATAAAGTCTGTTTTCCCTATAAATGTTCCTAGAAGATTTCTAATTTTCATAGGGTTTTTTCCTTAAATGCATTGTGCAAGAAAGAAGTGGGTTTTGAATATACCATCCGTGATTGTAAAACTTTCTGGCATAGGCAGAGATGAGTTGCTGCTGGTGGGGTGACAGCATCAAATCAGGGTTTGGCTGCTGCGCTGGTACCTCTTCTTTCTCCCCAAGGTTACAGATATTCAGGGTTCTTTTATACTTCCCTTCCTCCTTTCTATTTCCTCCACAGTCATTTCTGCACATGCCATTTGCAAACTCTGTGAACACTCATGTTACCTCAGGCAATTGTTATCCAGGCACCTTTGTCAAGGCTAGGCTTTGTAAGTACCTCCAAAATGGTCCTGTTTTAGGAGAAAACATGAGAACAGGCCCAGTGATACACATATTCCACTCTGCTTGAACAGCCTCTTCTTACCACTTTGCTGCCTCTAATTTCTGGATATCTATGGGCTTAGAACAACTATCATGCTTCAGTGACTTACCTCAAGTGTTATTAAAGGGTCCAGGGTTTTTGTTTTCTTTGTCTGTGCGATGCTGTAGTTGATTTCCTAAATGGAGGCTTCTTGCATTTGTCCAGTTTAACTGCTAAGAAATTCTTTTTTGATAGCTGTCAGAATAATGACTAAATAATGTGCATGAAAGGGTATTATCTGGCTTGCAATATTCGATAATTACTGTAGTGCTGAGGAAAGAAATGGAAATTGTATCCCAAAGGACACTGTGAGTCTACCTGATTATCTTTTGCCTGCTCTGGAGGCCTTCCAAGGGCTATTTTGACCAGTGTACTGCCAAAAGAAATTTTGCTTATTGTTCTAACAAGGTTTGGCATGGAATGGATTTCCATGGAACATCCCAATTCCAGAAACATCTAGAGTTGTTCAGAGCTAGCACAAATTAAAAGTCATTAACCTTTCTTTATGTAAGGAGCCTGACATTAAGCTAGGTTAACTGAGGTTTTTAAATTTAAATTAACTTTTTTTGGAATAATCTGAACAATGCTATTTCCATTTTTCTCACAAAATTTTATGTAAAACAATGGAGTGTGATGAACATTTGAATTGTACATCAAAGTGGCAAGGACCCATGAGGCCCCTAGTAAGTCAGCAGGAACATCACTACTTGCAAGACTTAAAAGACACTTACTTGCTTAGAGGAAGGCATAAAAGTCCAAAGTTATCAGGTTTATATAATCAGTGCTAATCTCTGAACAC
This sequence comes from Riparia riparia, assembly GCA_020917445.1. Lineage (NCBI taxonomy): Eukaryota > Metazoa > Chordata > Aves > Passeriformes > Hirundinidae > Riparia > Riparia riparia. The sequence continues at coordinate 11,794 of JAIXNV010000577.1, forward strand.
CTAGTGATGCATAACTGAATGGAAAAAGAGAACAGATGTACAAAAGTGTCCTTTTAATCCAACCTGTTATTATTCGAGACTGATCAAAGCCAGAAAATTCCTGAAAATTTGTTTTAACTATGAATTGTCAGTGCACAGTGATAGCCAAAATCAACAAGCAGAACATTATATCCCAAAAGGAGGAGGATCTCAAAATACTAGAACTGATTTCTCAAGCATTTTTATCAAAAGTAAGATGTATCCTTTCTACATGTAGTTGTGTAAATTCAACTATGGATTTCCATGAACACAGAATTAAATTTATGACATCAGTGATAAAATTCTCACTTCTTTCTTCTCATAATTCCACACAGTATTTTGAAACAACAGTCAAAAATTATCAAATTATCAAATCAATTATGCTTTCACAAATGCACTCCTTTCCAAAACAAGACTTAATGCAATGCTTAATTTGCATATATAGTTTCTTCCATTAAAAAACAAAAAGGGACATGTCCCTAATTGAAAAACATCTTTCTCTCAGCCTGGCCTCATATGCTGGTTTAATATGGTGACAACAACTATATTAAAATAGAGCAGTAACATTGTTTAAGAGTCAAAAATGAAATCTCCCATGCTGTTTCACTTGTAATCCATATGAATAGTTTTTATTTTGTATATTTGGCCAAAAGTGTGCTTACAATTTATTTATTTCTCTTTGAAAGCACTTTTGCACTTCACCAGTGAAACAGAGGTAATGTGTAACAAAATTAGAGCCTGGCTAGCATTCATTTTCACAAGGCTTAAGATAGTGAGTCAAGAATTAAGATATTTATATCTGACTACATATTTTACAATATTTTGAGATAATGTGACATGGTACAGCATATAAGTGCTGGAAAATTGATCTGTAGTTTTTGACCACCCAAATATTTTCTAATTTGCCTACTGGAATAGAGAGTTATCTCCTAATGTGTTTTTTTTTCCAGGCTGCAGAATAAAAATGAACACAAATGTTATTCAGTATCACAGAAAACTTTGATCTCTGAAATATGTCCAAAGCTCTCTCTTAAACTAAGCAGGCTTATATCTCATTTGTGTGTAGCAGTTAATGCAGCAGTGCCTCTGTTACTCTTTCTTACCTAAAAATTATTTCCTTGTTTTCAACAAGTGTGAAAATATTTTGTTTGAAATTATAATGGTCAGTGTAAAGCCATCAGATACTTAGCAACACCAGCATGAAATGATTCCATGGCCTGAATTTCCCCGTTGGTTGTCAATATAACAACAAGTCTTAACAGATATGGATATATAACATATATGGATATATGATGTGTTAATTCATCAAATGTATAGTCTCTTTTTTCATTGCAAAACTAAAACCTACCAAGATTTTTTTAATGAAACTAATCTTTAAGATTATAATTTCTGCAAATTCATCATCAAAAATTCTCAGAGACCCTAGCTGACACCTCCTCAGCATAGTGCTACGCCTGATTAAAGAGCTCATATGAAAATGTCAAAGGCAGGACTTAAATGCTACTTTGGACAGTGATGAGAACAATTTGGAATTCCAGATTTTGTGGGAGGCAGCATAGAGAGGTCTGCTTAAAGCATCATTCTTTTTGGTAGAAATATAGGGACATCTGGAAGGCCTACAGAAACTTTCAATGCCTGTTAAAAAAAAAAAAAAAAAAAAAATTGGCCTCGTCCCCCCCCCCCCCCACACACACACACAATTCAGTGAGAGTACTCAGTGTCAAAATTTCAGTGATAAGAGCTAAAGTAACCCAGCCCAGCCTGTTTGCAGAGAGGGAAATGAGGACATCAGATGACTTGCTGCTCAGCATGAATTCTACTAGCACTAACATTTAGGGAATAACAATCTAACAGAGCCAAATTTCCTTTTTCAACGCAAAGGGGTGCAACTGTGAGGACCAGGAGCCTTCCCTGCTGTCTTTCAATTAGGCAACCATTGCTGCCTGAGGAACATGTTCTGCTCCCACTGATTTCCTTCCACTTTGCTAAGCACTGTTGGCTTTGCTTTCCACTCTGGTTTGGAGCCTTGCATGAAATGAATAGGATGGCTTGGCTTCTATGACAGCATTAGGAAGGTATTTAAATAATAGCTGGGTGGGAAGAGGGCTCTTAAAGTCAGCAGACACAAAAGCTTTATCTTTGTGTGTCTGAGGTGGCTTCAACAGGCATGCAATAGTTTCCATGGTACAGAAACAAAAGGGTAATAGAAGCTCATAAGCACAGAACCTGTGTGAATGGGGTAGAAAAATGCTGCAAGCACTAATGTTAGGATTAATTTTAATATCAGAGGACAAGGGAGAGATATGAATAACATATTAACTGAATTTCCAAATGAATGCTAACCAGCAGGTAGATTCAAACACTTCTGTGTATCCACAAAGGAAAACTGCTGGGAAAGCCATTGACTTACCCTGCAGGGATACAAAGGCGGAATAACCCAGAGAGGTACGAAGATCATTGCATTCAACAGGATAAACCATCTTGCCATCCAGGCAGTGCATCCTGTTGTGCACTCTTGTGTCAGACTACAAAGTGGACCACTTTAATCTGATTAGATCAAGAAAAAGAGGCTAAAAATCCAACTCTTACTATGCTAATACTTTTCAGTTTGGGAGATTTCTTGGCTGATCCTTTATTATTCTATTTTCCAGCTTTTGAAACAATAAGACATATTCATATGATGGAGGAATGTTACCCTGGTGTTTCTGAGTTTTTTATAGCCTTTTGAATTTTCACAAAATGGAGTCAGATCTTTTTAGTTACTGTACAATATTAAAAGCAGTTCTACCTTTTTCCCACAGATGTAATATAAACAAATCCTTTGTTTTTCATTTTCTGTTCTTTGTTTGCATATTTCTAACCTGAAAACAATTGTAACTGACAGTTGGGCTATCTACTTGGCTGAAAGGTGAAGCCAATCTTCTGCTAGACCCACAAATGTATAAAAAGTAAGAAATAAAACAAAGAGGCTCTCTCTCCGTCTGAACTCAGCCTTGAGCCGGATTGGAGGAACCTCTGCTCTGCGAAACCTCTTGTCTGCGTGTGGCTGCTTTGTGTGTCTCAGTGACAGGAAAAAATGAGATTTCCACAATCCTTTCTGGGTTCTGCAAAGATGTTCATTCTTGTAATTTTAGCAGCCTTTCTCCTGCTAAGAAAAGCTCATTCAAGAGTAGACAGATATTAAAAGTTACAAGTCTACTTTTCAAATCTAACACGATTATCTTTTAAGAAAGAGAATTTCTACGGGTATTTTAGTCTTTTTCACACAGAGGGAACTTGCTAAATGTGCGTGGCAGAGAAAAATGACTCTGTGTTTCTGCTGCCTCCTTAGAACAAAACTAATGTTCCTAATCTGTTCTTTGGAGGACATCTGTCTTTAAGCCATAGAGTGCTGGTTTGTTGTCAATTTTTTAGGGTGAATCAACGAATATAAACATATTCACACTTTTCAAATTTTTCCCAACATTTCATTTTTTACTATTTTACTGCCATGCAGCAGTCTCATAATTTTCATTTTATTTTCACCAAGTTTTTAAAATGTATTAGATTCTTAAACATAATTTTCCTCTGATATAAAGAAGATTCTAGAGCTTCTCAGAGAAAAAAAGGATACAGAAGTTGACAGAGAAAAATGTTGGTTGCCTAAGAGCTTGCCATTCTCTAGCTATATTAATTGCACTAATAAAATATTATACTTTTCCCTATAAACATTGCTCCATGGGAGAGGCTTATTTTTGAATTTAAACATTTGAATCTCTTCAAAGATGAGATTTTTAGTAGCCATCTGAACCTAACAAGTACTTGCCAGCCCCTTGTTGTACAAGGTCTAGTAAAACTTAACATTTTATTGAAATTTAACATGTCTGGGTGCCTCTGCTCTTGCTTGAACCAGGATGCCTTGCAAGGAATATCCTTTCTACAGCTTACACTTGTTTTTTACAGCTGAGCAGATGGTGTTATTTCAATTCAAAATCTAGCCTTCCCTTTAAAATATTTCTGAAGCCATATTAAGGATTTGTTGATGTAGTTGCTAAAATTATATTTACTTGGGTAAAATAATATGAAATGCAAACACATAACTGCAGAATCAAATGCAGGGAAAACCAGGGTATGCTGGAGGTGCACAACAGTATTGTCAGACTTGTCATGTTTTTGTTTTCTGTTCAAGTGAGTGCCTCAAAGTATTTTTTTTCCAGTAAAAGGTTAATTTTATGCTATGTGGCATCTAATGCTGTTAAATTTTTATTCTGGGACTGTAATATTTTAATTTTTTCAGTCTGGTTCCTAGTCATCCTATTTTTTTTGTCTAGAGTCACCAGTTAAACAGTGGGGAAAAAAAGTGCCTATGAATATTAATTTATTCCAATCCTTCTCATGAATCTATTGTATTTCTTTTACTCTGGTCCCATAGCTAAAATTTATAAGTACGAGTGATAATGTAAAGACAATTTTAAAGTCACCTCCCTGAACAAATACCTATGATACCTCCTGAATTTGAAAGTAAAAATATCAGGAGTATTTGATCAGTCATCCAAACAGGGAACAGAAACAAAACCCTGGGCCTGTTGAGAACAACCAACATAGAGAGGCAATACAAACTAAAAAGTGAGGAATGAATGGAAATTGAGGACTGAAAGCAGCTAAATTCAGGTATAAGGTGGAATCAACAGAAAAAGGACTTTTAAAATCAATAAATAATAACTCTTTACATAAGATAAACTTTGCATCAGGCTAGCGTCCAGCTAGAATTTAGAATTATAATTAATTAGAATTTCTGGATGACAGATAAAGGTAAATGAATAATACCCACTTGTGCTATTCAGGAAGTTCACCAACAACTTTTCAGTTACAGAAGATTTCAGCTATGGCTATGGCTATTGAGGTGGAGCACAGCTTGCAACCATCCATTCCAGGTGGAATTTAAGTCCCCAGTCAGGGAGTCGTAAAAGGAGAGTCAGAGTATAGAAGGATTGGTTCACCTTCTAAAAGTGTAGCTCAGTAATACATGAAGATTTCAGCAAAAGATTAAGGGTAGTCACATGGGAAAAAAAAAAAAAAATCAAAACCACTTTTTAAGGAGGCTGATTATTCCCCACACGCTGAGGGAGTGTCCCTAGGTATAAATATGGCTGGCAGATGATAAGGAAAGACAAAGAAAATGGTCCTTTGACCATTAACTCTTAAGTTAATTACTTACTATGACTTAATCTAGACAGTAATATTTGAGAAATTCAGATGAGCAGGTGATAAATGTTATAGAACAATGAAATACTGAATGTGTTAGTTTATTTGGCCTGAAAATTTGTTTGAATGAGCACTTGTACTCCAAAAATTTCCTACTAAACTAGGATATGTAGGAAATCATGATTCATGAAAATCACATTAATTATTAGAGGAAGGAAAATCATGCTATAGAAAATATATATATAATTGTCCTTTTTTATCTCATCAGAGAATTGATTTATCATATCATTAAATCTGTATATTTTAAATGAGATTTTTGCTGAAAGATGTACCTTTTCATTTTATATTTTTCCTCTAATGCCTTTAATTTATAATTAAGAATGTGTTGCAGTGACTCCTTATTTTGAGACTTACTGGGTATTTAAAAGTAAGGATAGACCAGATTTTATACTCATATGTGTAGCAGTTCAGGTAGCAGTTTAGAGGGCAATTTCAAAATTGTAATCTCCACAAATCCAGGAACTCCATGTCTCATCTTCTTACTCCAGTGACATTTCTGTATATTTTTGCTTAGAATTGCTGAACTCTTATGACTTAGTGTAAAATTCATAAAAAGGAACAGGATCTACACTGGGATCTAAAACTTTTTACTTATAAACAGATGTCTGAGCCAGGCAACTGGGCTTGGAGGGAAAAAAACTTCTGGTCTTTTGTAGAAATTGAACAAACTGTTGGGCTAGGAACAGTCCCGAAGAGACTGTATTGACGAATAGTTGGGATGCGTTCCTCACATTGCCGTGGATTCAGTCCAACACAGCATTAGAAGCTCAGATATCAAACACCATGGTCTGAATTTCACTCTGGAAGCTACTTTAGCACTGATGACCTTTACAGGATTTGGCTATTAATGACCTGGGTTTCTCTTAATGTAGGGTTTTAATACAAAAAGCCTGTAGTAAAAGCACAGCCTTTTCCCCCCCTCTTCTTTCCCACATACTGCTGTAAATGAATATATTGCAGTTCACACTACTTCATCAGGAGGGCAATTGCATTCATTAAAGGCAGAAAATGTCCTGCTATTGTGATGTCCAATGGATTCATTAAAACCATTGTCCCAGTAGAAAAAGCAGAGTATATTGTAGAAAAGGGAGAGAAAAGAAATTCAGACATCTCACAAAGGGATATTAAGTCAAGCTGGTAAGTCTTTTATTCAGCCCTTAATAAGCTTACACAGTGATAAGCCTGAATGGGAGAAAGGTGTAGCCTAGAACCTTTTAAACCATTTAAATCTTATTAGAAGTGGGTTTTTTTTCAGAGATAGGAAAAGTTTCTGTCACTTACCATTTGGATGATGAGAATAAAAAATTGATTAAAAAAATTAAAAAGAGGAAGGAATTAAAAAAACAGAGGGAAAAGAACAATTTCCCATTCAGAAGAATAACATTTCATTACTCTAAAGTCTATTTCTGAGACATAATTAAAATCTATCAAGCATAAAACATGTGTGAGTACTCTGGACTACTAAGTGCAGACACCATGGTGGAATTTTCATTTGCCATTATTAGATTAAGATAATTTTCAGGCAATAGGATGGGCATTAAATTATTTCTTGTCAGCTTTACACAGAAATAATAGTATTGTATTACTGAGGCCAGTGTTAAATACCTCATAAACATTAAGCAATGTGTTTCCCTGCCTTAGTATTAGTTATTCGTCCTGCCTTTATACCAGTACTTAATTTAATTACTGTTCCTTTTAGCAAGAATATGTGGAATAACAAAGAGCAACAAATTCTGTCACAATTACTTTTGTGGTTCAGAGGCAAAGGGAGAGAAGTACTGAAGTGATATAAGCACATTTTCATTTCTGTGTCCATTTTGTCTGCAATAATAACTTGATGGTGAAAATAGGGGAAATTTACTTATCTGGACAGGATTAAACATCTGCTATTGGGAAGACAGCATATCATGTTCTATTCATGTCCTTTTCCTTCAGCTTAGAAATTAAATAGATAAACTTCTTGCTGTTTTAAGTGGCAACAGGTCCAATGTGGAACAGCAGCATTGCAAAGTGATAAACCATGGCAATACACAACCCCAGTGGTTTTCCCATTGAAAGTATACAGTCAAAAGGTATTTATAGTATGGGGGAATTAAAATCTGTGGATCATGTGAACTTTGATACCTGCAATACAGAACTTTGGAACTTACCTGGTGTCAAACCCGCTTATACTATAGGATGGGTATGATTTCTGTCCTTTGGAAAATTCCCTAGGTTGGCCCTTTCCTGCAGACAGCCAGCTTCTTCCTTTTCCCAGACTATTTCAGAGGTTTAGAATAGCTCCTCTTTTGACAGGAGAGTGAACAGGAAAAGTGAAGTTAAAAGCAGTGCTCTGCTGGGAATACTCAACTCACAGAAAAGAGTGCTGAGTGATTTATAACTGCTTTGTGGTCCACTCAGGAGGAGGTTTTGTTGCTTTCTTTGAAAGCTGTGCTTGGGAAACATGCTTGGCAAAGCTTCTGATTCATTTCTGATTACAAGATCTGAAGAGTTATGGAAGGTGCTGCTGCTGAGGCCAAACTGGTATAGCGGGGATAAAAAAAAAGAAAGACAGTATAATTCGAGGTTATATGACATTTCTCCAGGACTTTTTTTTTTTTTTTCCCCCAGAGAAAACTGGAGACCAAGCAGCAGATCACCTCATGGAATGTCCCTGAGAGACATGAGAAAAGCCTCATTCAGTGGCTCCTATGTGAACAAATATTAAATGGGTTCTAACATCAGACTATGGTTATACAGTTTATGAGAGATGAAGGGTGAAAATGTGCAGCAGCTGAAAATGACAGGTGGCTAACTAATTATTCAGTCAAAGTGAAAATATTTTTTTCAACCTCAAGAGAAGTGTAGTGGTTCAGCAGAACAGTGGAAGGAGAGCAGGTGTGGGTAACTCAAGTATCTCAGAGGCAGATTTTGTATAGCAGAGTGGGCAGTGCTGCATGGTACTCATGACTTAAAACTCCACCTGGGGACTGCGCAAGTTTGAGTGAAATAGAACAAGCTTTTATATAGGAAAGGTGACACCTGAAATTCTGTTCATCTTTTAACTGAGGGAAAACATTTGATGATATTTTGTTGTGTGAGAAATAAGAATAGCAGTGAATGGTACCCTTTAAAAGTAATGTAATCCTGTATTTACACTATTCTGTTATTCACAGGGATGAAGAACTAGCTACGTGGCCTAGAAGGCCAGCACTTACTGATTGCAATCAAGTCTTTATGATGCCCCCCAGAAAAGCAAGTGATTGATGAAAAACAGTCTGGAAGGACGAAAGGAAGTCCTAGGGCTTCAGCAGAGAAAAATACTCTTTAGCATACCAACTACATCTTGTTGATTTACAATCCTTGAAAATGCACATGTTAATGCATGTGAATTCCCAGGGAACAATTCTCAAGGAACAAAAATACCACCTAAAGCATGTCTGGCTGTCATTCCTGCATGAAGGCTCTATATAATACAATGAAATAAATAAATGCAAGTTACGGTTTTGCCATAATTTTATGGTTTTTGGGTTTTTTTCTCCAGAAAAGGCATACAAGGAAATTTATACAGGACAAAAGGTAAATTGAATGGAATTCTGTAGTAGATATAATACCTGTTACTCAAAATCAAGGCTTTAACCCAAATATTTTTTCATCTCTGCCATGGGTTAGTACAGTTTGGTTTTTTAGTTATAAAAGAATGTAAAATAATTCTCTAGGTCAGGACATGGGCATTGCTTTGGAAGAGACTGAGACCTATCAGAGAGTTAGTTAGAATATTGACATCTACTCTGACCACTGAAATTGTTGGCTGTGACTTTGGGAAGTACCATATAAAATCCTTGATTTCCTGTAGGTGGGTCCTTTTCCTTTTTCCTTTGGCCAGAGAGAGACAGGTAACATCGAGCTGGGCCTGCTGCTCCCCCCTTTTTGGGGGATCTGGCCTGAGACCTGGCCAGATTCCATCGGCTCCCAGGTGAAGGGGGAGAAGGAGAGGTTGCTGTTTTGTAACAGCTACTTTCTCTAAACTTCCCTGGAGCAGGGAGAGATCTCTGCCGGGCCCCTGATAAGAGCTATGGGCACCATTTGGGCCGAGGCCACCCCAATTTACACCGAGGGGTGGGCTGAGAAGGCATTTATGATCCTGCCTGGTTTTTTGTGATTCCGGACTGCCCAGGTGCTCTGATCTCTGATGTTTCTGTGAGTTCTTCCTCCCTCATCAGCTCGGCCTTGAACATCTAACACCACGAGCTACAGAGAGAGAGAGAGACAAAGACGCAGAACAGATTTAACTCTTTCCTAGCAACATGAAGCTTCCAGAGCTTGGCCCTTCCCTGAGAGAGTAAGGAAAGACAGAGTGAACATAAAGAACAACAGCATGAAGTCAGTAGCAAGAGTAAAAAGACTATTAAGACAGAGGGTTGAAGAGTTGGTTGTTCTATTCTTACTTGAGCCATGGAAATGAACTCTATATTTAAGTCATTCCTATAAATCATGGGAAAGATATGCATTTGGGGAGATGATTGTTTTGCGTGTAGATTTAAGCAAAGGTGTTTGTGATGAACTAAGTAATATCCTATAAAATGCTTGAACAGAGATAAAGATGAGAAGCCCCCTGCGCCAGTGAAGAAGTGAGAAGATATCTCTGCACCTTGAGGTGAAGAATCCTTTGCTTTGGAGTTATTCATCTTTAAAAAGTGACACCCCAGTATGCAAAAGTCTAAGACCCATGACCCATAAGCAGCTTGGGAACCTGCTAATGAGGGGGTCACAAAGGCAGGTTTCTCCGGGCGGTTGTTTTTGTGACAGTTTAAAACCCACAAGAGAACTGTTTTAAGTTGTCAGTGAGATCCATGACTCTAAGACTCTTAGAGAGACTCTTCCCCTAAAGAATTGATGAAAGACTATTGTCAGATAGTGAAACTGACTGGAAATTACAAGTTTAATCTCTTTATGT